>JAESVK010000712.1:8757-22183 GCA_017140935.1 Hamamelis virginiana | reverse complement strand
CATCAACCATTCACATAACAGATGGCTACCTCATTTTTAAGGTACTCAACCATCTTAACCACAACAGCATCCCCGCCTTTTTAGGATGTATATCACCCAGTCCCCACCTTTTTAGGACCTACCGCTATTGTCACTCATTGACAAGAGGATTTACGTGCTGTTTTTAGCAAGGGTGATATATTAATGCACTAACCATTCTCAGGATCTTTTGTCCATAGCATCCCCGCCTTTTTAGGATGTATATCACCCAGTCCCCGCCTTTTTAGGACCTACCGCGATTGTCACTCATTGACAAGAGGATTTACGTACTGTTTTTAGCATGGGTGATATATTAGTGCACTAACTGTTTCCAGGATCTTTTGTCCATCGGTGGTATCTCAACTCCACAGTTACAAAAATAATCATAAATGCATATGATTTTCTATGCAATATATTTCACATGTAACTGTGTCTCATGCCAGATGCAATTATGCAATACATATGGCATACATCTCATATCAACAATTCATGTATGGCAATCATGCATACATTTCATAGTATATTAACTCAACATATATCTCATATCAACTGTTATATCAGTGATATACAAATAAATCATTCTGCTCACTCAACTTGAGCCACCACATGTAACTGTGCCACTGTAACACCCCGTACTTCTCCAAGTAACAATATTGTCCGCTTTGCTTGCACGCGTAACATGCGCGCCCATATACGCATATCCACATGACAAGTGCACGGTTTTATTTTCTCAAAACACATTGTTACTATAAGATGTATGGAATTTACTGTTAAGCCCAGTCACTTTCTCATAACATCATCACCACATGCCATATGCCAATTTTATGTGCAATAATTATGGCAATCATCATATGTATGTATTTTATACATAACAATTAACATGCTTCATCATTTTATTCATAATAATAACAGCATGTTATAAACTTTACAAATATCACATGCATATATTAACAGTTTATATATATGCCAATATAATTTCCATAACTTGTATTTCCAAGGTCTTTCACTAATCATCATGATTTTATAAAAATCAATTATTCATGAAAATTAACTATTTTCCAAAGACTCACAATTTGGAAGATAGTTAATTTTCTATCCACATGTATTTTCTATACAATAATCCATTCTTTTTGGCCAACTTTGCACACTTATAACTCCTTCGTTACTCATCCGATTTGGATGATTCAAGATGTTATAGAATCTGTGTGATATAAGCTTTCAAAATATCATGGTGGTGTATAACACCTCCCATCCGAACATATTTAAAAATGATGCCCAAGTAGGCTCGTTAATAAAATTTCCGATTTTTTCGGCAACTTCGGTTCTCAATTTCTCTCACAATTCACATCCAATTGAAGTGATTCAAAGTTCTAAATTCATATAAAATCAATCTACATCATATATGTAAAAATCATAATTTTTCAATAAACTATGAAAATACACTTTGTGTCACTTATTAAAGCTTCAAGGAAACTTTCTCTCTCTAGAAATTTCCATTCATCCATAGGTCTTTTTCCATGATTCTTGTCTCTAAAAATCCATAAATTCAAGCTTTACAATATACTCAAATTTCAGAATTTTCGGACATATACACAATATACTACAAATTTTCAAAGTTTCAATATTTCTAAACTTCAGAAAATTATAGAAATTAATCTACTCATTGGAAAATTCCCAAATTTGATACACATGATCTTGAGTTGATATAATTGATGGGAAAAATAGTCCCAAAGTTTCAGATTTTCATTTTCATATAAAATAAAAATTCAAGATTTGAAATCCCCATATTTCATTTTCATGATTTCCATCCAAAAACAGTTTTTAGTGTTTAGGCCGTATCTTCTAGCTCATTTATCCAAATTTAATGAACAACCAGTGTTCTGAAAAGAAAACTCGAAGATCTACAATTTCATATTTCACAACCATGGCCTAATTTCAACATTTTCATGGTCAAAATAAGCAATTACCGTAGCTTTTCTATTTTGGACGAAAATATCTTTTGCTGAAAAACTAGTTTGAGTAAAACAATCATAACTCTTCACACAAAATTCCAAATAAGTCAAGGTCGGATTCGTTAGAAAGCTAATTGAAAGACCTACAACTTTCATGAAGAAGGTTTAGATCAATTCGGCCTCTAACCAAATCAAAAATACCCAAACAGTAGCTCTATTTTTAAAGCTCAATTTGTTCTAAATTTTCCTAGAACTTTCTAGGCAAACAAACACCTCCCAATTTCACCAAATCATGATATAAACTCATCAATTAAGCTAAAATCAAGATAGAAAAGAATAGGAACCTCACCCAATTTCGAATTTGAAGAAGATTTGGAGTTGAATTTCCCAAATTCCCAAACTTTCTCTTATTTTCTTTTCTCTTTTCTTTTTCTCTTCTTTCCTTCTCTCTTTCTTTCTTTCCTTTTCTTTCTCTCTTCTCTCCCCTTTCTTTCTCTCTTTCTTCTCTCCCTTTCCTTCCCCTTCCCATCATCCGAAGACACCCCCTCCTCTTATCTCCCTCTCTTCCCTTATTTTATTTTATTACTATCATTATTATTATTATTATTTATTTTTTTATTTCTATCTAATCCCCCACTCCCTTCCACTCTTCTTATCTTTCTTCTCCACTCTCACCCACTCATCCTATTTTATCTCCCCTCCTAACCCACTTCCATTCTTGTCCCCCTCCCCTTCCCCACACACTATCTATATATATATATATATATCCTAACCCACATAGATTATATATATATATATATAGATTATATAACCCACATAGATTATATATATATATATATATATATTATTTTCAAATCATAAAATTTACTATGGTGATAATCCACCATTCTCATCTTCCATTCTCAAATTTATCTACCACTTTCAAATTTAACTACCACTCTTAGATTCATCCACCATTCTTTCATATTTACCATTCATATATACCCACCATTCACATTTATCCATCATTCATATTTACCCACCATTCACATTTATCCACCATTCATATTTACCCACCATTCACATTTTAGATGTCACCCAAGGGTGTACATAAATTCTCATGCACCCTTCTTAATTGATGACCACATGGCACATTTCATTGCCCAATGGCAAAATGCCAAGTATGCAATAAATAAAATAAAATAATAATAATTAAGAAAATTTACTATTGAAAATTTACCATTAGAAAATTTACTATTCAAAATTTTGGGGTCTCACAATCCCTAACTCTTGATTTCCTTGTTAACCCTAACCCTAACCCTAAATCCACATTCACAATAAAGAAAAATCCATTTTGCAGAGAATACATAGTATATTCTCAAATCATTTTTCCTCATCAAATGTGTAAATCAAAAGAGAGAAAGAGAGAAAGGGGTAGAGAGAGAAATGAGGAAACATGCTAGAGCAGTGAGAACATTAACAACCAAGATGGAAGCATTGAATGTACGGCTAGGCGCCGGTGCACTGTCGATTGCCTCGTTTTGGAAGGGATTGCTGCTGCACTTCATCTTCAACACTTTGCTACTGCACTTCATCTTCAAAATTTTTTTTTTTTTTTTTTTTTTTGTTTTTTGTTATCAAGCAAAATAACGGGAAGATTTCCATAGCCATGATAAGGAAACTCCTTTCTAGACATAATCCCCTAGACTTTTGCCATTATCTAAGCCTCTCTTGGGATAAATTTCATGGGGAGATAGAGAGAAGGAGAGAGAGAAAGTTTGTGTGGAAAAGAAGAGATAGTGGAGTGAAGGTTTGGGTCGGATTCAAACACTTCTCACAAGTTAACGCCATTAAGTCTTTGCTTTAGGCTCAAAATGACAGGTATATGTGAACTTTGATTTGTAGCCTTTAGATTGTCCAAAATGCTTGCATGTCGTCCGTCTAACGGTGGATCACTAGGTATTGATCCAAAGAATGATCACCAACAAATCCGAACTCGATTGAGTGAAAGCTATTTCAAACACCCCCAAAAAGAAGATTGAAGGCTATTAATGCAAGTTGCAGCTTGATGCTGACCCACTTATTCCCCCACCACCCTTGTCCATGAACAAAGCCAAAGGATGCCAAGAAATAAAAAATAAAAGTGTAGAAACTCTTTCCTCGGCTACCATTCAAATTAACTAGTTGACAAATGAATCCAAAAGTTTTATATATATATATATATATATTTCCTTTAATTTACTTACCCAAAAAAATATAAAAGTACATACTTTTTCTTATTACTCCATTTACTACTAAAGTTTGCTATCACAATCATTACATTAATAAGCTCCTTAATAATTAAAATTGGTAAGAGGACCACTCTCTTGATCAGTCATCTGCCCAACCCGACAAGTACAACTTTTTTTAGCCCATGGCTCAAGTTTTGTCTCTGACTGTCCATAAAGACCGGTGATATCACCGATCTTTAGGTAGCAAAGGTAACAGTCCCTTAATTGAATTGACTATGTAAAAATCTTGTACTCCTATTAGGATCTATTTGTGTTCAAATTAAGATTAATTAGGTGTTTAGTGGTTGCCCACATGCATCCTGCTTTCTTGGTTAATGTGATTTAGCATGTCGGTCATGTTTGTTACCGAGAAATCTGTGTTTCCGGGGGCTCTTTTCACTGCTCCCAGTAATTATTTTAGTTTTATGCCACTGATGATGTCTTTGTCACTTTAAAGTAAAATAAAATAACAGAGAAGGCCAAAAGTTTTCAAGAAAGAGAATAATTGAAAGGGGTCAATCCACCATCTCATTCGTTTATGATATTTAACAAGAGTGAGTTTATTGGGTTCTCAATGCAAATTATATTAAATTGATCTATATCTATATATACCAATTTGTATATTTCAATGCAAATTATATACTATTACAGTTTTTTACAATTTGTATTTTAGAAACTGACTTTAGATCATTGTGATTTTTAATAAGCATTACATGCATAAAATGTATTTAATCTAACAATTCATACCCTCACATATACATGAGAAAGAACTATAAATATATATATATATATAAATATATTAATCCATAAATGATCAATTAAGGACTTTTCCTTGAACTAAAATAAGGATCACTCACTATTAAGAAAAGTATTTCAAAACTAATCGTTGGATTAAATAATCTTCTTATGTATGTCATGTCTATCAACAATCACAGTGATCCAACGGTTGATTTTCAACATACAAACTGTTAAACAATTATTACAGCATCCATCGGTAAAATACTGTTAGAATATTTCACAAATTGTATTTTGAAAACTGATTATCGAATTACTGTAATTTTTGACAGATATGATATGTATAAAAAGATTATCTAACCCAACGATTGGTTTTTCAAAATATTGTTGGCTATGTGAAAAGATGGTCAACATTTCTTATTTTAATTTGAGGATCGATCCTTAATGGATCATTTCTGTATATTAATCTAATCAGATTATTTAAAGACAGTATTTTAACTGGTCAGAAAATAAAAAACCCATCCAAATACCACGGGCACTCCCACATAGTAGCTTTTCTATCAACCCATCCTTAATTAAAGTGAACAATGAGCCAACCATGAGTTGTTAAATCCAGTTGTCAAATCTAAGAACTTTCTGATTATTCAATGACCAATCAAAATCATACTCACGTTCCCATATGCAACATATGACCCCACCTCCACTTTTATCCTGCTAATGCCAATACAGGGGCAGCCTGGATTTCTCAACCTTATTATATATATACTCCCATTCTTTGATTAATCATTTTCAAATTATATTCCTTCAATATTCTTTAGAATTTTTATTTAATTTCTCAATTTTTCATTTATTAAACTTACCTTTGGACCAAAAATAAAAGATAATTTTTATACGAATACGGTGATAGCAATAAATGAAATCTTAAGAGCCTCTTCGATGGTGAATATAAAACGGGAATATAAAAGGAGATGCAAATCCAGATGTAAAAGGTGAGCGAGGAATGCATAATGCATAGGACGCAAAATTTGATATAAATTCTGACCATAGTGTATGAAAAATGGTCCTCCTTTGTCATGTCTCCAATTTGTGATTAGGGTCAGTTAATCTTTTTTATATTTTCGATCTTGTTTTCATTTTTAATTTTTTAAAACTTCAACATTGTTTTCATTTTTCATCTTAATACCCATTTTGTCCTTATAAAGAGAAGGTAGAGTAAAAAATAGAGAGTACGTTTGGAGCACCTGAATCCAAATAATTATTCAAATTTACGAATTACGCAAAAGATAGATTTGACTCTTTAAATTTACATTTTGACATTACAGATTCTCAAATGCCCCCTTACTCCTCATTATAGATTTGGCTGTTGACATTGAAGATGCTCTTGTGCCCCTTACTTCTCATTATAGAATTGGCTCCATATCTTAGAGTAGCCCACATGTGTCAACTTGCAAATATAGAATAGGAAATATATAGGAGAAAAAGTGAAGTTAGTTTCCAGTTCTATCCTCTGTAAGAACAAATCATTTATTAAAGGAAAATTGGGGTCATTTATTGCTTATATATCTTCTTCTTCTCAAAGATCCAGCTGAGAGACCTCAAACTCTGCATCCAAAAGTTCCCACCCAAAATGGGAAGAAGGGTGTCTCCAATGGCCACTCTCATCTTCATTGCAGTTCTCATGGCTGCTTCTTGTTCACCATCCCAAGCAGCTGAATCAAAAGGCTCTTTCGAAGATAATTTCAGTATTATGTGGTCAGAGGACCATTTTAAAACATCTGAAGATGGCCAGATCTGGTATCTCTCCTTGGACAATGATACAGGTATATACATACACAACATATATGTATATGTGTGTGTATGTGAGAGAGAGAAAGAGAGAGAGAGAGAGATTCATTTATTCATGATTCAAAGTTGATTCCAACAATCTTTTTTCTGTATATTAGCTTTATTTTAAAGATTTTGATTGTGCATATATATGTATATGTATGTATATGTATGTATATGCTCTGTTTTGAATAGGGTGTGGGTTTCAAACAAAGCAAAGATACAGATTTGGGTGGTTCAGTATGAAGCTCAAGCTGGTCGGCGGTGACTCCGCCGGAGTTGTCACGGCTTACTATGTAAGTGGATTTGACATTTTGTGTGAATTGTTTAATTTAATTAAAATATCAAATGGACCCCATATTTTTAAATATTTGCAATGCATAATTATGCGGATATGCTTATATAAGGTGCGCCGACATAAAATTGTATTAGGTGATTTTTACCGCGTCAATTGCAAAATTTATTTTGAAAAATCGACCGTTGGAATAAATACTCTGGCCTCTTATGAATGTAATGTCTGTCAAAAATCACAGCAATACAAAAAAAAAAAATCATACATTTTTTAAAAATCTATCGATGGATCAATGCACCACCTCCATATAATTATGTAGAAGCATAGTTATTATAAAAGCAGGTTAATTATAAGAATGGAAAATGTTGCAGATGTGCACAGAAAACGGGGCAGGGCCGGAGAGAGACGAGCTGGATTTTGAGTTCTTAGGAAATAGGACGGGGCAGCCCTACACCATTCAGACAAATGTATATAAGAATGGGACCGGGGGACGTGAAATGAGGCACATGCTTTGGTTCGATCCCACTGAGGAATTTCACTCTTATTCTGTCCTTTGGAACAATCACCAAATTGTGTAAGTTCTTTTTACTCATTCACCATTCTTGGCTTATTTGGGAACTTTGAAAATTAGGTCTGATCAGTTCTGATATCTTTTTGTTATATGATTTTTATGTGAACCAGCTTACAGTTGGTTTGAAAAAAATTGTGTTTATGTCTTATTTTCTGGACATTATTGAACTGATTTACCAAAAAAAATACATTTATCAAACAGTACTAAATAAAAACCAGACATACTTATCCTCAGCTGGCTAGGTTCTTAGGTTTGCCAAACACCCTAATAAAGTGATTAATGATGGTTAATTTACAGGTTTTTCGTGGACGAAGTTCCAGTTAGGGTATACAAAAACAGTGACGAACCAAATGATTTCTTCCCAAACGAGAAGCCCATGTACCTATTTTCGAGCATATGGAATGCAGATGAGTGGGCCACAAGAGGTGGCCTAGAGAAGACAGACTGGAAAAAGGCTCCATTTGTGTCCTCTTACAAGGACTTTAGTGTTGAAGGTTGCCAATGGGAAGACCCTTACCCTGCTTGTGTCTCCACCACTACCCAAAATTGGTGGGATCAATATGAAGCTTGGCACCTCTCTGATTCTCAGAAAATGGATTTTGCTTGGGTTCAAAGAAATCTTGTTATTTATGATTATTGTAAGGATTCTGAACGCTACCCCACGTTGCCCGTTGAGTGTTCATTGAGTCCATGGGATTGATGAACCAATGGAGAGAGAGAGATGGGTTATTCCTGTATTTTTCTTAAATTTTGAATTTATTTATTTATATATAAATGGTGTAGTTTCTGTGTTATGATTCATATTGTATTGGAGGTCCAATTTTGACTTGGTCAAGAGTTTGGTTATTCAAATTCGATTCAAGTTTGATACCAGCTTAACCATTTTTAATTGACCTCCGCTCGAGAGTATTCAGAAATGTTTGAGCTTGGCATGGTTAATAAATACAAACTGAACTTAAGCTTGAGTTCAAGTCTCAGCTTGGCCTGATGTTAGACATGAGTTTTGGTTCAGTGGTTAATATCTCTCCCATTATGAGATGAAATCTTGTATTCTATTCCTCATGGATGAGAATTGACCAATTAATTGTTCCCTTCCTCTATTAACAACTACCCACTAGCTCTACTAATATTGGATAATAATAATAATAATAAAAACTCATGTGAAAGTTCTCATTGAGTTATTTGAGCACCAATATATATATATATATATATGTAGCAACATGCCACAATTATTCGTCAAACACAAAGGACAAGATAATGTTAACAGTAGTTGCTGGCTTAATGCCAATGTGAAGAAGAGGGCAACTCATCAAGTCATAATCACAATCTTATGAAAAAAAACATGTAGAGTTGAGAACTTTGTAAAAAGCAAGAATGGGAAATATTAAAACTTCTAAATTTTTTGAAATACATATCTAGGCCTAAGTCGAGTTCATGAGCTCTATCTATCTATCATAAGCTTAATTATGAGTTTGTTTACAAGTCCAACTGAGTCTAGTTTCGATCTATCTAAGATTAACACAATTTTTATCAAATCAATTATAAGCTGGTTTACATATTTACATAAAAATTATGTAACAGAAAGATATAAGAATTGACCGGACCCAATTTTCAAAGTTTCCAAACATGCCCTTAAATTCAAATAAATCCTTATCCAACACTGTCTGTGTGAACTGTGAAGTCGAGTCAAGCCTAAAAAAGAATTTTATATTATTTTTATTAAAAAAAAAAAAAAAAAAAAAAGCCTATAAGACGAAATTAGTTTTGCAAGGAGGATATTTTAGCCATTTAAAGACACTTCGTCGATTCTCTTCCCCGATTTCAGGCATCGCTTCTACTACGTATTTACGAGATAGAGATCTCTGGTTTTTAGTGGCCAAATTGACAGAGCTAGGCAGAAGAAACAACGATGGTGTGCGAAAAGTGTAAGTCCCTCCTTTCCTTTTCATATATGTACAGATTAGATATTCGATTCGATTAGTTTATGATAAGCCTCTGATTATATATGTATATATGTGTGTGTGTGTGTGTTTGTATTGATTCTGTTTTGGCAGGTGAGAAGAAGCTAGCGAAGGTGATAGTACCAGACAAGTGGAAGGAAGGGGCAAGCAACACCACCGAAGGTGGAGGCCGTAAGATCAACGAGAACAAGCTCCTCTCTAAGAAGAACAGGTTATTTTCTCTTACTTCAATTCATATATGTGTTTATTTATAAATATATATGTATAATAAATACCCTTTTGATTCGGATTTTTTTGTTAATTTTATCTGTTTATGCATATTATAGTATACTTCTTTCGTGGGTTTGAATTTAAAGAAGTAGACTCGTGTAAGCTATGGGGTTAAGATTTAACCCCAATTTAATTTAACCTAATCTTCCCTATTGAATCACAACTTCATTCAATTTAGTCTAATCTTTGTGAACTATTTGTAGTTTTGATCAAATGGGTGCTTGGTAATTGGTGCAATTTGATAAATTGTTCTGGGTTTCTGTTGATTTGTTCAATGCAAATACACATTGGTTGATATAATGAACTATAGTGGTTAATGCATGAAATTAATTTAGGGATTTTAAGTTTGAGAGTCTCTTGGTTGTTGGAAACCGTGTCTTCTTTCTATGGGATAAAGCGAAGTTGAGTTTCTAGGTGGGAAGAACTTTGTCCTTTTGCTCTTAAATCAATCCTTAGTTGGAGTAATTTGATAATTTATAATCAGTTTGTAACTTGGTTGTGTAATGAAAAGCGGTAATTAAAAGTGATAATGGTAAGGTCTGGATTTGTATTCCACCTTTCTTGGTATAAAAATTAAAACACTCTGGCAATCCAATAGTACGTGTTTTATTTTCATTTTGATGATATGCACTATGGATCAACGCTGGTCAAGTTATAGCATATCATCATAGTGTACCCTCATCGACCGTATGGGCAAGAACATTAGCATATTGGCTCTTTTAAATATTTCAGGAGCATTTCAGAAGTGTTAAGTTATTGTCTCAGAAATGGAGTTTTATAACTGGTTCAGAATTTAGGCATTCTTTTCTGCCACGTCGCAGAAAAATTTAGATGATTTCTTACAAAATACACACACATATTTATATATGTATGTATTATTAATTTGAGTGGCAAAGTCATGCTTGCCTTGGCACCAAGGGAAATATTTGGGACACTTTAAGAAATATGTCTACTTGGTTGATCCCTATCCTTGAGATTGGTGGGTGTGTGTGGGTTGTGTTTCAAGCTAGCTTACAACTTGTCAAGAAATGAAGTTTTTTTTCCCTCCTGAGGACTTTAGATTACTCAAAGAAACCTCTAAAACATATGTTTACCATGTGCAGGATTATATTCAAATAAACATATGGTTATCTATGTTATTTTGCTTTGATTCAATATGCCTGGATGTTGTTAGCCTATGATTATTCCATTATTCTAGTTTCAACATGCTTGATTCTTATTTTGTTTGTTCTTTTAGTATATTTATTCAGAAATGGATTACTTTGCAGATGGACTCCTTATGGCACGACCAAGTGCATCATTTGCAAGCAGCAAGTACACCAAGATGGCAAGTACTGTCACACCTGTGCTTACACCAAAGGTAGAATTATCTTATGTTCCTCATCTACTATGCAATTATAATATTGGCAGTTGATACATTTAAAGCCTGTTTGGATGCCTCATGGAAATTGAATGGCTCCATTAATTTTTGTATAGCATTTGAAGCTACAAATCCATCATCTAAATTGAGGCCATTTAATAAAATTGGAGCAATTGATGGTCTAGGATCAATTTTAGGATTTCCTGAAACACCACCATTTGAAATTTTACTACCATTTCTTGTTATGGTCCCATTCTTGATGATGAATTTGTATATAAGGCTTTACATTGAACTCAATGGGCCAATTCAATTTTACAGGGATGTCCAAATGCATCCTTGTTATTTTGCAACATGTTCTGAAAATGCTTTGCATTGTGCAGGAGTATGTGCCATGTGTGGCAAGCAAGTAATTGACACCAAGTTTTACAAACAAAGCAATGTATAATAGAAGACCAGATATTAGTACTTAGTTGCTCTTCTCTCTGTTAGATGTTGCATGACTTATGACTGTACCTTTCTTTCTTGCAAAATTTGGTCTCTGTGATTGAGTGAGAGCTCACCAGATTCATAACTGAGGTTGTAAAAGATCACCATCATTCATATTATGTACTTAAATACTTGGTAGATTTCTTTCTTTTCTGATCCATGAAATGCAGCAGCTGCAGCTTTGTTTAGCTTCTGCTTTGTCATAATCCCAATAGTAAATATGTGTGTTTTGATGCAGGATATATACACTTGTGTATTTTCTTTTCAATTATTACACTGGCTTCCTTCTTCATCTGTTCTCTCTGTTATTTGAATGTCTTTTTGTTATTGCCTTGCAAAATAAAATTATAAAGACCTGGCTATAAATACTGCAATAATTTGTCATGTCCTTAAGGTTTATAGCAAGGGTCAGGACCACTTTTTAATGAGATAACATGCCTGCGAATTTTGCATGAAAATCCCATCAAAATGAAGGCTTTGTAGCGATCATATCATGTACTTTGGGAGTTGTTTATTTGTGTTGGCCCTAGTCACCTTACAAATAGCTAAGATGATTTCCTCCAGCACATTGTTTGAAAGCACAGAGAAAGTGTAAAGTGAGTTGAGAATGTGGTTATAATTATAAACCCACAACCACAACACTTGTTGAAATAAATTCTTTATTTCAGTCCATACCATCTAAGTCCCAGGCAACAACTGATATCTTAGAACACAACATTTGTTGTACTTTCCCCCCATAAAAATGTTTTGGAAATGTTTTTCTGCATTCATATGGTGTTGTGGGTATGAGTCTGGATCCTCTGCTTGGGTTTTTTTTTGGGTTTGCTTGTCTTTCTAAGACAATGATATATCGTCCAAAGTGAGAGAAAAATGATATTATGATCTTACTATTCAAGCAAAACTCAAAAGTACACTCAAGATCCAGATTCGGGTGGGTATAGGTCAAATTTTTATCCACAGGCAATAAGGCATTATTTATTGAACTTTCTGTTATTTAATCCTGCCAACAGTGCTGTCGAGCTGGATCCAGATCAGATCCTTCTTTATATTTATTGAACTTCCTGTTGTTTAATTTGTAGATCTTTTTATGGGTCAAGTCTTTTGCAGGCAACCTGAGGGAATGTACCAAGAAAATCAGAATTTTCTCTGGACATCATTTTGTTTTAAACCTTAAATGCACTTATTTTGTACCAATGGTAAAAGAAAAAATCAGGATTTTCAAGTTTCGACAATATATATATATGTTCTAATAAGGGTACCTGACTTTAACTAAAGTCAGCTAAGAATACAAGCCCTTGGATTCTTATTCAATTAATGGATGATTCATTTCAAATTTCCAATCCAAGGGCTTGTGTTATTAACTGACTTTAGTTAAAGTTAGATACCCTTGACTAGACTATATATATATATATATATATAGAGGTTTTCTCTTATGAGGATCACCTTACTTTAAGCTAAAGTAAGCATCTAACAGTAGAGCCGCCTGTGATGAAATTTTGGAAAACTGACCGTTGGATTAGATACCCCTATAATGTATGTCATGCCTTCCAAAAATCACAGTGATCCAACGGTTAGTTTATGAGAAAGCTGACTGTAAAAACTATGATTTTTTTGTTCTTTAAAATGTTATCATTTTTTCGCAGTCAGTTTTCTCATAAACTAACCGTTGGATCACTGTGATTTTTGGCAGACACGACATACATTATAG
>JAESVK010000711.1:1003670-1035955 GCA_017140935.1 Hamamelis virginiana | reverse complement strand
AAACCCCCCCCCCCCCCCAACCAAGGCAAGATACAGAAAATCAGAAAAAAGAGCAACACTTTCGGCGCTTCTTCTCTCTCTCTCTCTCTCTTCCTCCATTTATTTTTCTTATTTGCTGGCTCCAAAGTAATTGTCTGATTTTTTCTATGATTTATTTTTTAAAATAAATAAAAATAAAAAAATAAAAAATAAATTTAACGTTATTTCATGCCTAAAGTTGCGTCTTGCCCAAATGCCCAATACGCGACGAGACATCCGCAACCACGACTTTGAACCCTATCAATTGATCACCTCATCTCTACAGGTTGAAATATCCCTTAGAGGTGTTATATATGTGCAAGAATAGTGGATAGTCTATGGATCACCTTTTCCTTCACTGTTTTTATAGTACTAAGATGTGGGGCTATCTTTTTGCGAAGTTGGGTATTTCAAGAGTGATGCCACAAATGGTAAAAGATATGCTTCAAGGTTGGAAATAACACTAAGTTTATTTGGAAAGTTGCACCCTTCTGTATATTTTGGTGTTTGAATAAGGAAAGAAACGGAAAAAAAAATAATAAGATATTGAGTCAAGCAGCAATTTTTTTAAAACAGGCCCCTTTTTTTTTTTTTTTTTTCTTTCTAAAAAAAAAAAATCTCCTTCTTTGGGTTTCTCAGACCTGGGTAGGAGGAAACCCCTCTTTTGAGATTTTGTGAATTTGTGTGCATTGTGATACTCTCCTTCTTGTATAAATATCCCTAGTCTTTGGCCTTTTGTGAATTTATTCTTGCAATTTATCAAAATATATACATATATATTAACTAAAGATTCATAACTAACTTGCAGAGCATTGGTGTCATTTTTCAAACCTTCCTTGGTTCTTCACCATTATATTTTGGCAACACCAGTACCTTTTTTTTTAGGCAACTTCTGTTTCATGTCTTTACTTCCCTATATTTTTTCATTGCTTTGATATTTTCTCTTGCATTAACCAGTCAGAATCAGATATTTAAAACATAAATGCTAATTGAAATTTGAATATTTTAAATGGACAACCATAAATGTCTTTACTTTAAATGCCAGGTCTATGATTAAGTGCCAGGTCAAGCAAAAAACAGGTAGGAATGTTGCCTCAACAGCTCTACCCAGGTGACACAGAACCAAACAATTTCTAGAACCACCACCAAGAATCTCAAATCTAGGAAAGACATGAAGCCAGAAGGCCCAGAGCAAAGACTTCACTATTAAACGATTAATACCTCGACTGAATCAGATAGCAATTCAAAGCATATAGTAAAAGCGTAAAAGAGAAAAAGTGGGAAGAAAGTTATTCAGACCTGGGACAGCCTCTTCAGCATCCAAAACAGTGGTGTTTGTCTCCATCAAAGCCTCCTCTTCAAAACGCTCTCGGCCCTCAAGTAATACACTGAGATATTTGTAAAGGTTACTTTGAATCATAACTTTGATGTTCTGCAGTTCTTCACTATTGAACTTGTTTCCATATAAAAACTTGGCCTGTTTCATTACAAGAAGAAAGGATATGTTGGTCATTTAAAAGAAAATGTGAAACACATTTAGGAACATTAACATGATCCTGGAAAGAAAAGTATGCAATTATATTGAACAATTAAATGATAAGAGTAACAAAACCAGAAGAATCCTTGTCTTCAAAAAAAAAAAAAAGTAACCTAACAATAACAATCTTGAACCTTCCAGCATATGCTTCTAGCTAACAAAACAAAATTTCCCAAGGTTTCAATTACAGCCTTGTGAGAAATTCAACTCTACTTCATAAAAATAAATAAGTAGTTTTCCAGCCAAACACCCATAGCATTCAAGAAAATATCACGAGTTACATGCATAGAAAAATGGGAGGATAAACTACATCTACTGAGAATATACAAGATACCCCTTTTGTTTCCTAACTTGAAAATATGTCAAATAGAATTCAACCCAAAGTTAGGGAACTATAGTGCCACAGATGACACACCTTGATTTTCTTCTAGGGGCCATTTTCTGGTGCAACTTAAATGTTTTAGGTTGTCAACCACAAATGCACAGGTTTGAGTCTTGAGAGTGGCCACTTCATACAAAATAAATTGGAGGTCACTACCACATCCAGCTTACCCCTCCTAGGACCCTGCTTTTGCAGGACCAACATTGGATAATGGCATTTTATTTATTTTTTTACATTGATTTTCTTATAGTACTAATAGTATCAACGTAACCCTAAATAGTTGGTTTTTAAATGATAAATAATCCACACTCAACAATACTTCATGGCAAACAAATCAACCAGTGATTTTAGATTGAAGCCATATATAAGTGGAAGGAGGGAAAAAAGAAATTGTAAAAATATTAAGTATGCATTACAAAGACAACATTAAATAGCACGACATGTTCACATAATAAATAATAAGCCAACACTAATAGCATAATATGAAGTATACCTGCTTGAAAATGGTACTGGTTCCTGATCCTTCCAGCCCAAATAACAAAAGTTTTTGAACTCTTCCCTGCTCCAAATACTCTGGTACAGACCTACCTGAAAAAGTAGTTGCATCTTCTTTTGGCCCATGAGGATTTCCAGGAGGTACAGGCAGTGAAAATAATGAACAAAAGAAACGAGTGGAAGCCTGCCTAGCAAGAACAACACTGCAACTGTTTAAAAAACCAATTTACAACCATTTGTGAAATTTCAAGATTGAACCTAATAACAGTAAATGGTTATCCACAGATTATGAGACAACCTTTCCCCATATATTCCCTTTTATGTTATTTTGGCCTTCTTCCTCATAAGATCCGTCATCATACACCCAAAAATGAGTATCCCGAGGACACTGTACGTTGGCCAGCTGAAATAAAAGTCAACGAGAGCACAAATCAAGTTCGAATGGGAAATTAGACCAAATCATAAGGCAGACTGAATTATAATGGACAAATAACTTAGCCACCTAAAAGATAGAATCAAGTGAAGAACTTATCGCAGAGCACAAATCAAACTTCCAAAGCAAAATGGGACCAAAGCATAGGGCAAACTGAATTATAATGGATAAATGATTTAGCCACCTAAATCTAGTGAAAACCTTATCACACTGCACTTCACCTCAAATTTTTAAATAAATAAATGAATATGTATTAAGGCTTTTGTTACTTTCCCTACTTTAAGGGAAATTTAACAATGTACACATTTTTAATGGACAAAAATGCCCCAGGTTCTTAGATTTCTTCCAAATTTTAAGCAGGGAAAATCCCACAAGTCAACATGCTTGCTCCTTTATTCTTCTAGTGCCCCTGCAAATACTCCAGAAACTTCTTCTTCACCACCACAACCACAGTAGCCACCATAGGACTGATTGTGGTTATGTTGGGATTTGTGGTGATGGTGGAGTTTAAAGTAGAATTGGGTATTTGCCAGAGGCAGAGATGAGAACAACACGGTGGTCATATGCAGCAGAATAGATCGCGGCAATGGTTGGTATTATGGAGGCGCTCACCATTTGATGATGTTGATGGTGCCCCAGCAAAATAATCACTGGTTTCCCCTTTCTGGGAGGTCATCTCTCTCCATTTCTCTCTCAACAAATATTCTGAGTGAAATAGAAGGCGGCTTTTAGGGAGAGGAATGTTAATGAAATGATGTACATGACGATGACTATCAATTAAATGATAGAAGAAAAAATTTTAATGGCAGTATAGTTAAAAAATGGTACTTTACTAACCTCCCTTCAAAACAGATAGGTTAGCAAAACCCATAAATGACTAATTTATTATAACATTGTATAATCATCTTCATAAAATTGCACAAAAGATGTCACGCAGATATTAACATTGAAGTTGCATAGAGATCCAACCAAAAAAATGATTTTTCATCTTTGACATGACAAATGACAAATAAAACATCAAAATATACGCTTACCACGTACACCAGCAATGGAATTAAGGGGAAGACAAGGGGTACCATGCCCTCCTCTTCCCACACCACCACCCCCCACCCAAAAAAAAAAAATTTAATTAATTAATTAATTAAATTAAAAATTCGAAAGCCTCTTTGTACCCTTACATCTCCATATACTATGGTTTCCATCTTGTTTCCAGTCTACTCTCTTCCTAACTTTAGTAGTTCACATTTTATTTAACTAAAGACGTGTGAATAGAAGCCACAGGCATTGTGCTCATAGTTGGTCAAACTCCCTATCCAAATCATAGGATCCTAGTATTATCAAAATTGTGTACCATACATTTCAATCCATCTCCCATTTAAGCTTTCAAGTCAATAGAATTCTATCTAAATCCTACGAACTCCCAAGTCAATAGTATCTTAAAATTCTAGCAAGCCACCAGTTTTTTTTTTTTTTTTTTATTCTTTTGGCCTAATGTTAGGTGGAATAAAACCGGGCCTATATTCATTAACCAACACTTTAAACCAATCCCTGCATACTTCACATTCATTTAAGATAACGAGTCGAAATTAGGAAACGGGATGATTATGCTACGTTGCCACCTAAGAAACACACACTTTTCTAGAGGTGTTGTGGCGTTGTCGGACACAAAATACCTTTGAGACTAAAATCAGCTTGGTTTCTTATTTAATTATATATATCAATATATAGTTTTTTGTTGTGTTGGTGGTGGAAGTACTTTTTGTAATCTCCATTCATCTAGAAGGGAGAGTTTATTCCAAAGTAACTTCTGGGGAGTTATGATATCACCTCTATCTTCTTTTATATTGGATGTAAGTAAATATGTTTCTCCTTTTGGAGAAATTTGTTTTGCTTTGGGATCCAAAAGTGTTGTGAAGACTTTATATTGGATTCTTGAGAGGATGAGAATGGGAGGAGATCCACCCTTTATCTCAGCATTATGGACTTTGATGTTTAATGTCACAACGTCTGTTATGTATCTTATGTATCTATCTTGTTCATCAATCTGAATTTGCCAAAATCCTGATTTCATGTCAAATTTTGAAAATATTTTAGCATTACTTAGTCGTTGGATCAAGTCTTTCTTGTTGGGTAATGGATATCTTATCCATTGCAAAGCTTCATTGAGAGGCTTGTAGTTGATAATTGATCTTGGAGTTCCTCTTTCTAATTCAGTATTTTTCTTAACATAAAACGCTGCACGACTCCATGGCGATTTGCTTTTTCTTATTAATTTTTTATTGATCAAGTCTTGGATTTCTTTCTTACAATGTTCCAATAGTTCTTGATTCATTTAAATCGGTCGTGCTTTGGTTGGAATTTGACTTTCTTTGAAGTCTGCGTTGTAAGGAAGTTTTATAATATGTTTTTTGCATTGCCAAAAAGCATTTGAAATTTCAAAGCAAACTTCTTATTCCAATTTCTTTTTAAATTGCTGGACAGCTTGTTGGAGTCTCCAGTTTGTTAATTGTTCTCCAATTTGTTTATGTTCGATTTCCTTTTTGAGAAAGAAAAGATGATTAGTCTTTCTTTCAATTATATTGATTTCAGGAAATATTGATGCATCTTTTAGCATATTGATGTTTTTGATATGGGGTGGACTGATAAATTGGAAATCTAATTTTTTATCTAAAACATCAGTTTGTATTCCTTGGTCACTTACTTAAAAGAGGTTGTATTAAGTTTAGGAAGGGTGTCCCTAAAATTACACTTCTTTCAAAAAAAAATTCAAGGATGAATGGAGTTTTAATGTAGACTCCATTGTTACAAATATAAGCATTTGTTAATTTAGAATTGATATGTAATTTTGACCCATTAGCTGTACTTAACTTTTCCTTTGTTTTTTCAAAGTATTTAGTTGGAACCTTCTTGAATACAATTAAGATCAGTTCCAGAGTCGATTAAAGCAATTATATCTAGTTTGTATTCTTAATTGATAACTATTGTTAATCTTACATGCCATTTCTGGAATGTAACTTTTGTTAGAAGATTGATGAAAGAATCTCCCTTTTCATCTTCTTTATCGTTAACTATTTCAACTTCTTCTAATTTAGGAGAAATTGGAGTATCTTGGGATTGTCTTAGTAGTAACAAACTAATCTGGCTTTCAAGACTGGTCATGTTACCATTGGTGTTGGTTTTTAATTCTTTTAATTCTGCTTTTATTTTATTAACTTTTAGATCTTGTATTGTTACTTCTTTGTTTTTATGTTTTGGTTCAAATCTATTTCAACTTCTTCTAATTTAGGAGAAATTGGAGTATCTTGGGATTGTCTTAGTAGTAACAAACTAATCTGGCTTTTAAGACTGGTTATGTTACCATTGGTGTTGGTTTTTAATTCTTTTAATTCTGCTTTTATTTTATTAACTTCTTGTTTTAGATATTGTATTGTTACTTCTTTGTTTTTATGTTTTGGTTCAAATCTTTCTAAAATTTCATTGAGATTATAATTTTGATTTGAACTTGTTGATTTAGTCTTTGGTTGAAGACTATCTTTAAGTTTTGTTAGATATTCTCTTTGCGTTTGTAGATCAGGTTTCTTATCTATAAAATTTAGAAGAACTTTTTGTTATCTAGTAATCATATTGATACACTTACAATCCTGCTTACATTGCCCCTCTTCTTCATTAGATGATTAAGAGTTTGTTGATTCTTCATTAGATGAGAGGACCTCATCAATCTGAAGATCTTCTTCATATTCTTTCTCAGATTCTGAAGAATACATTAGAAGGTTTATTAGCTGTTTTTTAAGATTTTCATTTACATCAAGTTCGTTGATTTTTTCTTTCATAGGACATTTGTTAGCATAATGGCCAACTCTACCACATTTAAAGCAAGAGCCTTTGGATTTTATGGGTGAGTTGTTTTTGTTAGTATTTGATGGCTGTAACCATTTTTCAATTCCTTTGGCTTTATTGTCTTGATTTTTTCTAGGATGAGAAGTTACTTCAATGAGTTGAAGGTTTGTATCACTTTGAAATTTTGAAATGCATAATACAATTGATAAAATCTCTTTTTTTATTGTAGAATATTTTTGCTGGACTTGGTTCCAAGTACCAAAATAGTATCTTACTATTTTCTCCTTATTGTTATTATCTCTCTGTAATAGGATTCCTCCAAAACCAATTTCTGAAGCATCAGTCTGGACTATCTTAAAGGCAGTAGGATTTGCTATATTGAGACATGGAAGATGTTGGACCTTTTGTTTAATGTGTTGAACTATAGATGTGTGTTCATCTGTCCAAGCAAGAGGATTCTTCTTGTGTCTTCTTCTTAGGGGAGCACAGAATTGACTCAAATCTAGGAAAGGTCCAACATGGGTGGGCTAATGCTAAGATAGGTAAGGATGTCCTTACCTGATAATATATATATGGGTCACGTTTCCCTTACACCCTATTTTGACACCTATGTTTACACCTCGTTTTCAAATAACATTGTAGGTCGAATATTTTGAGAAACCGACCATTAGTTTAGATACTTATCTTATGTTTGTCATGTAATTAAAAAATCGGAGTGATCCATCAATTAGTTTTTGAGAAATATCATTTTGAAGAACTATTTTTTTTTTTATTAATTAAAAACATAACAGTTTTTTATAGTGACATTTCTTAAAATCTAACCATTGGATCACTATGATTTTTGGTATACATGATATGCATAAGAAAGGTATTGAATCCAATGGTCGGTTCGTCAAAATATTTATCATAAGTAGTGTTTTGAAAACGAGGTGTAAACATGGGTGTCAAAATAGAGTGTAAGGGGAACGTGACCCTATATATATATATATAGAGAGAGAGAGAGAGAGTCCTGATCTTATTAGCTATACCTCATTTTAACTAAAATCAGCTAAGAACACAAGCCCTTAGATTCCCATTCACTTAATGCATGATTCATCTCAAGATTTCAATCCAATGGCTCAAGGGTGTTAACTGATTTTAGTTAAAATGAGGTATCCCTCATAAGAACATTTTTAATGTTCTTTTATATGATGGAAGAATGTGGGAATGTTTGAAAAAGAAAACAAAAAAAAAAATGCAAATGTCTTATAAAGGGGATAAAAAGCAGCACATCGCACGATAACTCGTATGATTAAATTGATTTTCTGTCCACTTGATGTATTTAGCAAGACCCATCAAAAAGTAGGTTCTAATCCCTTCTTCTTTTTTCTCATATCAACCTAACAGGAAAATAGAGCAAGTTGGAAGAAAAAACAAGGATGAACGACTTGATTGGTCTTGTTTATCTGTTCAATAGCATGCACTCTTTACACTTCCTTACTAAATACTTATCATGTATGCATTTTATAACAATATTTTAACTCCAACTAAAGCATTATTGTCTTATTAACTACTCCCAAAGTGTCACTAAAAATTTTAATATTTTTCTGAATCGGTATCAACATCCATCAATATCTTGTCTTTTCAAGCCCTTATATCTCCACCAATACCAATATTTAATTCTTCAACAGTGAGTTGATTCAACTTCCAAGTAAAGTCAGTACGAGGACTGTTATTAATGGATTCAATTAAGTGTTTGGGTGTGTGTCTAGGTGTTTTATCCATTTAATCCCCAAACTTAGGACACGAGAACATGGGGACAAAATCTGCCCAATGTTTCTTCTTCCGTGGCCCTAAGGAGTAAGGAATATAAAAGTGTTCACATAATTTAGCATATTTAACATGGGTATTTCATTAATATTGAAATATCCAAATAAGATAGGAACCACTCAAGGAAGTATCGCATGGACCACAGAGAAAATTATGAATTTTCTCCTCTCCTTATGGACACGATTACAGATTATTTTATCAACAAAAAGCATGTCCAACACATATAACATACCCGTATCCATGTTATGTCATGTGACTCATGTCTGATATGGGTACTTCACATAGTTAAAGTGCATGTGTAACGTATGCAGGTGCATGAGGAAGGTCATAAAGGATATGGATTCACAGTGCGAGAAAAGCAAAATGGCTCATGATTTATCAGAAGTTATCTCCCTAAGGAAATCAGATCAACTCAACTCAAAACCAAACCCACCCAATTCTAACCAAGCTTTGGTTTACATGATTTGAAGTACTAGTGCATTTTTGTCAACCCCAAGTCGTTTATATCCCTTACAAACCTTCCAACCTGACAAGTTTATAACACAACATACCAACCCAACCTGAACCTTCCCGAGTGTTCATGGTCCAAAATTTCTGGAAAATTAAGTGGAACGCTTGAACATTTAAAGCATGGTACATGACCTCCAATCAAGTATCCCACACCTCAAAGGAGCTGCCTATCTCTAGGTAGATGCCCGCCTCAAGGTCTATGAGGTGGGCTATGGGAAGATGGGTAGAAGGCTTGTTTGGTATGAGAGGGGGGAGGAGGGGAGGGAAAAAGGGGAAGAAAAATGGGAGGAAAGGAGCCAATCTTCAATCCGCCCAAAATTGGGCGGAAAAGTGGAGGGAAGCCAACTTTATGTCATAAAATGACTTTATTGCCCTTTTATAATTTTGAAAACTCACAATTGCCCCCGTTTCTTCTCCAAGCAAGCAACTATACACATATGCCCACGCCCACTGTTTTATATATATATATACACACACACACACACATGTGCGCACACACACATGAAGGCTTCCAAATCATTTTTAATATTTTTATAAATTATTAAAAGCATTTAAAATATATTTGAATATGAGAGGATAAAATTGTAATTCAATGCAATACATCATTTCCCTCCCCCTTATTTACCAAACACATGGAAGGAAGGAAACCACTTTTCAATCCATCATACCAAACACACAGGAAGGAAAAAGAGTTTCCCTCCCCTGAGAAAGGAAAGTCCATCCCTCCTACTTTCCTTCCTTCCATTTTTCCATCCCTCCTACCAAACGGAGCATAAGTGGCAGTGTCAACGAAGGCAAGTGGCTTGGGAGTATGGTTTGGAGGATGAGGCGACAGCATAGCGAGGTAGTGTGTTCTTCAAGACATGAGGGATGTACCCTATCTTGACCTATCTAGAGATAATGCGAAGTGGGACATGACAATAGACGCATGGGTAGTACGGAGCATTAAATGATGCATTTATAGTGCTCGGCGCATTTATAAGGAACAGACCCCCTAAATCCCACTCCTCAGGTCATTTGGACGTGAGTAACATGTCTACGTGATTTACACTTCCTAGTGTGTAATCACATTTAATAGAAAGGACCTGTTGTGACAAGAGAGAAATTTCTAAGAGTGGGGAGAGAATCCAGTAACCGCCAGACCTTACTAATGTCTTAGTGGTAGTTTAGACATTCCCTGGGACCCATCTCTCCCATATAAGCGAGTCATTTACTGTGGAAAGGAACAGCATCTCCACCATCCCACGTCAAGCATAATTGGAAATCTAGGTAACTTGGAGTTACTCCCTTTAGCTTCTTTAAAGTTGCGAGGGAATAGGAAGTCCTGAGGAGGTGGGACGGGGGAAGAGAGATTCTTTGGTCTCTGCCACCGGGGACTTTGCATCACACTCTCACTTCCCTTCCATCAGACCATAGTTCATGCCACTCCTCACTCGGTGAGACTATCCTCCTGGTCAGAACCTTGCTGCAAAAGTACTTTGCAAACACCAGGTTTAAACCAGATCGGGTAAAGACATCTCAACCACTTGGGTGCACCATGTTCAACCTGATCTACTATGACTCAATCCAAACCCAACACACAGCCTCCACTAAATATAATAGAATGGAAAAAATAAATAGGATGCCACCCAAAAGCTGGGATAAGGCATATTGCATAGTTACATATTTCAATTGAGCCAAATGGTGTTTAGCGGCTGATCATATATTTGAGGCATAAGTAAATTAAAAGACATGATTTACCTTCAATACTTTGAGCTCAATCTTGGTGATTTCACGGCCATTTATGTAAACTTTTGAGTTACCATTGCTTGCATCCGACCGAAGCTTACCTCCAACATTCAATTTTGAACTTATGATACTATCAGGCTTCTCTCCTTCCTGAAATCCAATCATCAAAAGCAACCAAAAAAGAAAAATTAATATAACAAACCAAAAAAAAAAGAGAGAAACACCATTCATAATCAACAAATTTATTCTAATTTCACCTTTCCCCAAAACCCCAAATCCTTATCATACCAATACCTCCCCGGCTTCAACTTCTGGGGAGGAATCGAGCAACCCAAAATCTCCGCCAATTCCTCTTGTCTTAATTGCCTCCCATTCACAACGAGCTGCTCGGGTCGAAGCTGATTCGCTGAGCACTCCTTCTCCGCCTTCATTATCTGCTTAACCTCCAAAGGACTGCACAACCTCGACAACATCTTCGAACACTTGCCCAAACTCGACCTCTTTGACTCGTCTATCGGCTGCCCAATGCAGCTCACACACTTCCTCCCCTCCGGCATCGACCCCATCGCCTTAAGCACACAATTACTACAGTACCTTGCATCACACACAATACAAGCTTCTCTCTCCTTCAACCTATTCCCTTTCTCACACCTACTACACACTCCCCTCTTCTTCAACCCTTTCCCTCGACTATTAACCCCAACCGCCATCGGCGAAGCCGCCACATCAGCAACACTCGACCTCGGGGAAGAATACTCATCATCCTCATCATTGTCCGAATCTCTCGGTGTATTGAATGTCACTACAGCGGCGCGTTTTCCTTCAATTACAGGATTTTGAACAGCTCCACAACCCGAATCTTCCAGTTCGCCATTCGGCGATCCGACTTGAGTTCTCGATACAGACGAGGATCGTCGACTCTCCGTCGGACTCCGCACTTCTCTACTAAAACCGCCATTTTGAACTCGATGAAACCTCGAAACCCTAGAAACAATCGGCGCAGCGACGGGGATCGATGAAGGGATTTCAGTGGAAACAGAGACAATCGATGCGCTTCGAATCGATACCATCGAGACCGAATCCACATCCAAGGGATCAATTTTAGGGATATCATAGGGTACAGGCGGTCCTTGGTATTCAACGGCGATAGAGTAATCGAGCTGTTCTTCGTCGGGCATTGGAGCACCAGCTGGAAGCATCTTTCTCAAAACCTCCTCCCACTTCCTCTCTTCTTCTGGTTCCGATGACATTTTGAGTGTCTGAAAAAGCCTACGGGCCCCGTTTGGTTGCTGAGAAAGTTAACAGAGAAAGGAAGAGAGAAAGGTTTCTGGAATGAATGAAAGAAGGCTGTGAAAGAGTTGCAGAGAAAGTAGACGGAGAAACTGACGGAAGACGCTGCTCCGTTCGTGAGTAGGTAATGGAATGGAGCTGTACTATGGCATGGATTGGGGAGATTCCGTTAACTTTGACGTCACTATCACTAACTGTTATTTAAATAAAGATTAGAGAAGGTTCTAAAAGTCAACTAATAGAGGATGCAGGTGTCGTGCAATCAAGGTAAATCCCAAAACTAAGGTCCGCTCGCTCGCAGACGCCTTCAGCATGCGCTTTGCCACACACACACGTCATCGCCACGATTCAAAACCGTGCTTTCCTTATTTACATCATGCATCAACAATCAAAAGATTTCTACTTTTCTAGAAAGAAAGAATGATATAACGGTGAATTAAATTTTAATTTATTTACTCTTTTTTTGTTTTTTTCCTTTCGGGTGGAAAAAATATATATTTGTTGAAAATCTCAGTGTTATTAAAACCGGACCGGACCGGCCGGTTCAACCGGTTGGACCGGGAACCGGACCCCTAACCGGCTGGTTCAACCCTCAAAAACCCAGTTTTCAAAAAACCGTTCAACCCGCCGGGTCAACCGGTTCAACCGGTCAAACCGGTCAAAAAACAGGTTAAAAAACCGGTCAACCCGGTTTTTTTTTTTAAAAAAAAAAAAAATAATAATTTTTTTAATTTTTTTTAAGGTGCTAAAATGATTAAAATAGTCCCAATATTTGTAATGATTGCACATAAATTCAAATATATGAATTGATTGTACAAATATTTAAAAAAAAATTATATTTTGAATCATTTATAGCTTTTATTCTAATAAATAAATAAATAAATAATATATATATGACGTCACGGTTCAACCCGGCGGTTCAACCGGTTGAACCGGTTGACCCTTAACCCGGCAACTTTTCCGGTTCGATGAACGGTCCGATTTTTAAAACACTGGAAAATCTACTAATATAAGGGCCATAATTGAACCGAGCTGGGATTTGGACCTGTTCACAGTAAAAAAAGCCTACAAATCACGAAGGGACACGTAACTAATAAATGTTAGTGATGAAGATGGTATAGAAGTCCACACATGATAATATTCGAGGACATGTGGCAAAATTGATAGAGATCATATCCTAAATAAAAGGAGGTAAGATAACAGCCATGAAGCTGGATAAAAGATACATAACAGCAATTACATGCCATTTGCTGAAATTAAGGGATGTGATAATGGTTTTGTTAGTAGCAGCAGTACACAAAACCCACGTTTTGTAATCAATAGTACACAAAACTTTATATTTCCTATAAATCTTGAATTCAAGCAATCAAGTTCATCAATGGCTTTTTTCGATTCTAGCATTTCGGTGGGTATTTCAAGCCTTGTAAGCTTATTTCTTTTCCTATCATCAATTTCGTTCATAAAATGAATTCATTTTTAATACTGTTTGCATTTTTTTCATCTACTGTTATTTCCAATTAATCAGTAAGGTCTTCAAATATTCTAATCGAGAACTTATTTAAAACTTACCCTCACCTTAGACAATCGCCTCACTTAGATTTTATAGTGACTAACTTGGCATCAAGGTTTTCAAACCTTGATTCAGCCAAGAGGTGCTGAGGATCGTGTCCTAGCAACCTCATTTGGACTTTAGGTAGTCCTCACACGCCCGCACTTCCTGCCAAACGATGTGTTGAAGGTTTTAGACATGAATAACTTTTTTGCACGCCCAGTGGGACACCATTCGATTAATGTCAAATAGACCAGTGACTAAATCCATGACTAGTATTCCAAAATTATAGAGTCCCTCAAAGGATTCACGTCCTATTGGGGTGATCAAGGAGAGAAATTACCTTTGGCACATCTGAATAACTCAATTCAAGATATGCCAGACATTATTGCTCAGGCCATGCAAAGCAACTTTGTTGAATTGGCCAAGAAACAAGAGCAGTCCAGTAAAAAGATACAACAATCCATTGAGCGTCTCATAGAGGTGATGACAAAGTCTCATGAGTCATCGTTTTTAAAAATTTCAGTATCCTCAGACCACCGTGCAAAGTCGTGAGACTGGGAACTCAAGCCTCAGCAAAAGCTTGGAGCCAAAGGAAAATCCTATCAATCCAACATTCGAGATAATCCAGGCCATTCCTACTGTGAATGAGCTAAAAGACCATAGTGTCAATCTAGGAAAACTACCGATGGGTACAACACCATCAGCAACACAGCAGGTTATATTGTCCTTAGATGATGAAAGGCCTTACATCCTTCCTCCATTGAGAATTAACCCTACTGATCGTCCTAACATTGGGACTTCTCAAGACAATGGGGCTAGGAAGTTGGTCATACCTAAGGTGGGCCATGACCCCATGGGTAGGAATTTAGGAAAACAGCCCATGAATATTGTTACACCCGGGGGGCAAGGTTTGAAAGACTTGAATTTAAGTCCATCCCATAAATAAGAGAATAGGGGCAGGGGTTTCAGTGAAAACTACCTTCCAACACTTGGGGGGGCAAAATGGCAAGCCCAATTTAAGGCCTACCACTCATAATGGAAGGCCTTACGAGACCTTCAAGAACCCAATGTATGTGTCAGACCGTCCTCAAGATCTTCCAAATAGAGGACAAGGGGTTGGCCAAGAAAACCTATCGGTTGATAAGAATGAATTAGTGGCTTTAATTCAAGAGTATGCGGGCCAAAGTCAACGTAGATTGGCTAAGCCTACTTATTGAAAGCCATATCCGTATGGATAGACAGGTTTAATGAATTTCCAAGGGGATTCAAGGTCCCCAAGTTTACTCTGTTCTCTAGAGAAAGTGGACAGACAACTGTAGAACACATTGGTAGATTTACCATTCAATGTGGTGAAGCTTCTACCAATAAAAATCTTAAATTAAGATTATTTGGGAATTCTATCACATGTACGGCCTTCACATGGTACATAAGCCTGCCGCCAAATTCCGTCATGAATTGGAGACAAATTGAGGAGAAATTTCATACCCAATTTTATAGGTTGGAACCTGAGATTTCTATGGCAAATTTGTCTCAATTAAGACAACAACCAAGGGAAAGTGCTAAACAATATATAGCTCGTTTCAAACGAGCTAGAAATAGGTGCATGGTATACTTACCAGAGCCTGAATTCGTGAAACTAGCACAAATCGGCCTAAACCTGGAACTAAAAAAGAAATTTGAGGGGATGGATTTTGAAGATCTTTTCGAATTATCTACTAGGGCCACTAGATAGGAAAGACTTTTGAAAGAAACAACAGCAGCGAAATGCCTCATCTTTTGTGACTTACTTACAAGACCCAAAATTTGAGATAGACCTTACTGAGGTAGTGGGACGAAGGCCTTTTGTTTGTCGGGCCTTGTCTAGGAAAGAGATGGTGGCCCCACCTGATCAATTCAATAAGAAAAACACAATGGATGTAGGCCTAAAGTTTTCATTCGATATTACGAAAGCTTCTGAAATTTTTTATCACTTATTGGCTGGAAGGTTTACTAGACTTTTAGATGACCATAAGCTTTCAGGCAAAGATGCTGGAGAATTTTGTTAATGTCATGGTACTAAAACTCATGATACAAATAATTGTGTATTTTTTCATCATATTATACAGGATTGTATAGACAGGGCCTACTTAAATTCCCAGAAAAGCAGAAAGAAGCCTTGGTAGTAAATAAAGATCCATTTCCAGCTGCTGAAATCAGTGTGGCTAATGTTGACCCGGGAAATCTGATGGCAAGACGGCCTAGACCCATGCCATTTCCACCCTTCATGCGATGCCCGAGGATTAGACAAAGACTTATGTTCCAGTTTAATCATTCCTTAATGGGAAAGGGAAGGCGGTTTGATTTTCACAACAACTAGGGAAGCCTTTAACCAAGACTTCTACCCTGGATAGCCAGAAATATGCAAAAGCCAGTCATGCACACCTGGCCGCAATAATATCATCCAATGAAGAGATGGGTTTAGAGACTAAAAGGAATGACAGAAACGCCAACAGCATATGCTCCTGCAGAAGCTTATCCTTTTCAAAACAAAATGAGGACCGTGAAACCTCTTATTACCAAACCGAGAGTGTGGACAAGGATGCAACACCCCAAATTTCCTTGTCCTAAAACAAGGACAAAAAAATAGGTTGTTGAGGAAGAAAGCGGAGAAAATGAGATTGCAGGGGACTGAGGTGACAAAACAAAAACATGGGTTAGATCAGGAAAATAAAAGTTTGAGGATCATGGTACAGGGAGATAAAAGGCAAGTCTCCATAACATACTCCCCAGAACAAAATAAAGCATGTGATACTTCCATAAGTCAGGGATTATTTTCAGTTTTGCAAAAAAAACTGTCAATCTAACCCTGCAAAAAAGTCTTCCAAAGAAGAGCCCGAGTTGATTTTCCAGACTAAGGAGGAAACAATGGATGAGGAAGGTCAGCAGATAGAGAATCAAGTTAAGTCAAATGAAAAGGAGATGGAGACTACATATTCTGAAGAAAGCTTTTCCATTCAATTTGGCTCTTTACCCCCAGTATTGGGATGTAATATGGTATTCGCCTTACCATTATCATTCCAAGCAAAGGCGGAACTAGTGGAAGAAATAGTTGACACGAGACCGAAATCAGTTCAAGGGACCTCTTTAATAGTGGAAAAAATAGAGACCATTAATGAAAATTGGGGAGGTAGAGAAGATAGAGAATATAATCTTTGAGAAACCCGCGGAGAAAATATCACAACATTTGAGGCCTTTATACATTAATGTACACATGGATAGTAATCCTATCACTCGGGTCCTTGTAGATAATGGAGCAACAGTCAACATTTTGCCATCATCAACACTCAAAAAATTGGGGAAGACAGAGAAAGACTTAATTCCAGTTGATGTGCCAGTGGAGAACTTTCTAGGAGGAGTAATAAAAAACAAAGGAGTGCTGCCAGTGAATTTGACAATAGGCTCTAAAGAATGTATGTCAGCCTTCATCGTGGTTGATTCATCCTCATCTTACAATGTGCTTCTTGGGAGAGATTGGATCCATTCTAATTGGTGTGTACCGTCATCCTTACACCAATTTCTTATATTATGGAATGGAAACAAAGTAAAAGTCATATGGGTAGTGTTAGATGTATACCCTAAAACCAATTGTTAGGTTGTATTTCGGGAAACATTATATTTCATTATATTCATTTATGAAATTATATTCATTTATGAAATGGCTTATTTTATCATATAAACTTGTGTTTAATTATTGTTTATGTTAAAATCTTTGGATAGTATGATAGAGTGTTATATCTCAAGTGTTGAGATAAAAAGACATATAATTTTCAAGTACATCTATCCTAGACTTGTTCCTAATCATAAATTTATATATTTGGGCAATTATAAACTGTTAAGATTAGCACAGGTTATACTAGCTCCAATGGGAGGATGGTGAGTCTCATACCATTTGTGTAGTGACACTATAGTAAACATATGGGTGCTTGTTTAAGAACAAGTACACTGAATGAGACCAATATGAGTATAGCTTATGGAGTTTTATTTGCATGTCAAAAGCTACTCATGTGTATAGTCACAAATTGTAATCCTTAGACCTGAGACACCACTAGTTATCTTATGCATGAATTATTAGAGTCTGATAGTATCTCGTACGTTCTTAACCATTAAGATGTAATCGGTACTCATTGGCTCTAGTAAGTTATGTATGAAGATAAGTGAGTGTGCAATAGGGAATCACCACCCTTACTATAAAAGGGAGAATGTCAATGTTAATTCACAAATATACAATCTCAATGAAGTCTTTGGCCAAAGCAGAAGGAAACCAAGAAATTTTTTTTCAAGGGTTACCTTATTGAGATTATACTTTGGTGAAGTTTTAACACTTGATTAAGTTAGGGTTTGACATGTTTCCTTACCCAACTAACTTAAATCATGGCATTGTATGGTAAAGGATTATTTATAACACGAAGGGTTCATTTATATTCATATATTTACCCAAACCTAGGGTACGTCATGATATGTTGCTAGAGGTCACTCATGACTAGTGAAAGCCAAATGGTAAGTGTTATCATTGAGGGCAAAATTGGAATTATTCCAATCGAACTATAAATAGAAAGTTTCTATTTTGGGAGACATGAGATGTCCCCGGCCACTACTAAGTTGGGATGAACCCAATGGGTCACACACATAAGGGCATAAGTGAGTTTCTTGAATTAGGGGAGGGGAATATTCTTATTTATAATTGTTTTGGCCCTTGTTATTAATAGTTAATAAGTGAGGGGTCAAATTATAAATACAAAGAATATTTTCTATAAATATGTGATGATGGATCATGCTAGCACTAAGTAACCACTCATCATAAAAGAGAAGGAAGCTAATTAGAAAGTAGAAAACCCGAGGGCCGTGAGCAATATTGCTCGCTCTCTCTCTAGCCGTCCTCCACCTCTCTCCCTTTCCAAGCTTGTCTCTTCTCAAGAGTTGTGAAGGTGCAAGGGTTCAATGAGTCTTGTGCTCGTGTGGATACCGTTGGAGGCTACCATTCTTTTGGAGCTCAAGCATTCAAGGATTCACTTCGCAAAGGAACATCAAGTAAACTTTATTTATTATTTATTTAAAGTTTTGATTCTTATCAACGTTTGAGAACATCCTTGGGATGATTACAATAGAGGAAAAATTTTCGTTTACCATTTCGCTGTGTTTCTCTCATGTAATTTTTCAGGTAGATCAAAGACCTTTTATCGTAGGGTCTAATGCAACAGAGGCCTTTCTATACGAGCAAGATGTGAGACCCATAAAATTTGTGGGTAAAGATCGTGACGGTAAGCCTAAAACCTTGACTACCACAATTCTTTGTCAAGCGGTAGAGAAGGTCATCAAAGAGGTGAGTATGCCTGGAATTCTTATTCCTTATAGGTCATCCCCTGAAATACGGATGGAAGAAATACAATGAATCCAAGACCTACCGGAAAAGACGTGGAGAGGCTACTGGCAAACCTTTCCAATAAAGTCTTAGATTATGCCAAGTTCGAAGGCTGTTGTGATATAGCGGAAGCTGAATGTGTACCAGAGAGTGACCAAGACATAGAAGAAGATTGTAATGGCATGGAAACCTGGATGTAGAACAAGCCAACTTTCATCAACCAGCTCTTAAATGAAGATTTAAAGATACAAGTAGTTAGTCTTCTGAAAGAGTTCCAAGATTGTTTTGCATGGGACTATCACGAGATGCCAGGGCTAGACACAAAATTGATAGAACATCGCTTGCCTATCAAACTGGGATTCAAGCCATACAAACTATCCCCAAGGTGCATGACATTGAAGGTGACGTCAAAAATAAAAAAGGAGATAGAGAGGCTAGTCATAGTGGGATTCATCAAGCCAATAAGGTACGTTGAATGGGTCTCTAATGTTGTTCCAGTTTTTTTAAAAAATGGTAAACTTAGGGTATGTATTGACTTTAGTAACCTTAACTTGGCTACACTTAAAAATGAATATCCTATGCCTGTAGCAGTCGTTTAGTAGACCGTAAAGCCAGCCATAAGATCTTGTCTTTTATGGATGGCCACTCAGGGTATAACCAGATTTTTATAAATGAGGACGATGTACCTAAAACTGTTTTTAGATGTCCAGGCCAAATTGGCATGTTTGCTTGGGTTAAAATGCCATTTGGTTTAAGAAATGCTGGTGCAACTTACCAGTAAGCCATGAATGTCATTTTTCATGACATGATTGGGAAGATCGTAGAAGTGTATATTGATGATATAGTGGTAAAATCCAAAAAGGAAGTAGATCATTTGGCAGACCTTAGAAGAGTATTTGAGAGGATGAAAATGTATAAATTGAAAATGAATCCTGTCAAATATGCTTTTGGTGTGAAAGCAGGAAACTTTCTAGGTTTTCTAGTACACCAAAAAGGAATAGAGGTCGACTAAAATAAAGCAATGGCTATAATGGAAGCCCGGCCGGCTATCAACAAAATTGAACTTCAAAGGTTTATAGGTCAAATTAATTTTCTTAAAAGATTTATTGCTAATCTTTCAAGGAAGATCTCTATGTTCTCGTCATTATTGAAATTACGGGCGAGTGAGGAGTTCAAGTGGGAGCATGAGCACCAAGTAGCCTTTGATTAGATCAAGGAATATCTATCTAAGTCACCAGTCTTGATACCGCTTGTACCAGGCCGAACTTTAAGACTTTACTTATCAGCTGCAGATAAGTCTTTAGGTGCCATGATGACACAAGTTAATGAGCAAGGCCATAAGCAGGCCGTTTATTACCTTAGCAAGTCATTTACATGTACTGAACATAGATTTTCTCCAATTGAAAAAATTTGTTTTGCTTTATTTTATATTGTTGATAAGTTAAAACATTACTTCATGTCAAATACTGTTTATGTGATATCTAAAATAGATTTGGTTAAATATATGTTATCACAACCTATTAGTAGGAGTAGAATTGGGAGATGGGCATTGGCCATTTCAGGCAATGCTGTCAAGTACATGCCGAAAAGGCCATGAAAGATCAAGTATTGGCCAACTTCCTAGCAGACTATCCAATGAGTGTAGAAGAAGAGGTTCAAGTATACTTAGGACTTGTTAGTTTGACACATTGTAAAATTGAATTTGATGGGGGTCTAGAACAAGCCAAAAATCTGGAGCAGTGATTGTTATGACATCCCTAAATGGCTTGAAATATGAGTTTGCCTTTCAAAATGATTTCTAATGCAGTAGCAATCAAGCAGAATATGAGGCTTTTATAATTGGACTTGAAGTTTTGCTAGAAATGAGGATTAAGAATATTGAAATCATAGAAGATTCTCAATTAGTGTTAAACCAAGTCGCTGGAACATTCAAATGTAATAGTTGAACTTTATCGCCTTACCATTCAAGGGCAATCCAATTACTAGATCATTTTGAAGACATTATTTTAATATACCAGCCACACGAGAGTTTAATGAAGAAGCAAATGAATTAGCTCAAATTGCTTCAGGCCTAAAAATTAATGAAGATGGAAAGTGATTGTGGAAAGGAAAGCATTGCCATCAACTAAAGAAAGGGGATGGAGTTGGAAGTATTTACTTTAGAGGTGGATCAAGATGATTGGAGGGATCCTATTATTAGGAGGTTAGTTAATCCAGGGCAAAAATGGGGAGTTGTTTAGGAAAACTAAGGATGGTATATTATTGAAATGCATTGGCAAAACAAAATATTTATTGATAATGTCTGAAGTGCATGAAGGAATTTGTGGTGCACATCAAGCGGGGATAAAAATGCGTTGGTTGATTTGGAGATATGGATATTATTGGCCAACTATTGTGAAAGATTGTATTAATTATGCCAAAGGGTGTGAACCTTGCCAAAGACATGTCTAAGTTCAACATGTACCTGCCACAAATTTGAATTATATTATAAAACCATGGCCCTTTAGGGGTTGGGCTATAGATGTGATTGGGACCCACCATCTTTTGGTTTGCATGGATTTATGATAGTAGCAGCTGATTATTTTACAAAGTGGGTAGAGGCCAAGCCAATGAAGAGTGTTGACCAAAATGCAGTAATCAAGTTTATAAAAAAATATATTATACATAGGTTTGGATTGCTAGAATCCATTAACACTGACCAAGCAAAGGCTTTTGTTGGTGACTAGGTTAGGGCTTTTGCAAGTGTGTATGGGATTAAATTGACTAACTCCACACCTTCTTATGCACAGGCTAATGGTCAAGTAGAGGCAGTTAATAAGACTTTGAAAAATATTTTGGCACAAATGTTGTATGAAAATCCTAGGTTTTGGCATACTCAGTTATCATAGGTGTTATAGGCCTATAGGACATCTTACAAAGAGAGCATTAAGACTACTCCATATGCTCTTACGTTTGATCATGATGATGTGCTACCAATAGAGATCATAGTTCCTTTACTAAGGGTGGCATTGCAAAATGAGTTTTTACCTCAGGAGTATAGTGAGGCTATGATTGTGGAGTTAGAAAACTTAACTGAAGATAGGATAAGGGCCTTAAATTCAATAGACCCTGGGTAAATGGTCTCCCACTTGGGAAGGACCATTTAAGGTTTTAGATGTGATTCCTAAAGGAGCATATTCTATAGAAGAATTATCTACTTGCAAGGTGATAAAGACAATCAATGGGCAATTCCTAAAAAGGTATTTTCCTACCTTATGAGAATCTGTCCAGGGAGAAAAATAAGAAACAAAGAGTTAAGAAGGCCACTGAAAAAACAATTCATGTATCCCTACCTTGTTCAAACCTGCTAGTAGTCACACACACAAAACAAGCCATTCCATACATGAAAACCCAATAAACACAATTGTTCATAAAAAACCAAATATCCATAATCATCCTTACGGCCATCCAAAACCAATTCACAGCAACCCAAACACATCCAAAATTAACCAATCGTCCAGACCAAAGCTTACTCACAAAATGAAATCAACAAACATTCACAACAAACCACATCCAACGCATTGCAAATTAAAACCAAATTTACTAAATCCATGCAGTAGAGAGAAAGGGAAGGAAAAATGAAATTGTTTGCAAATTACCATGATTTTAAGGAGCAGAGAAAGAATGACCAGTGGCCTTGAGCCAATTAGGGAACAAGCCTTGTTCAAACCTGCCAACAGTCACACACACAAAACAAGTCATTCCATACATGAAAACCACAAACATAATTGTTCATAAAAAACCGAATATCCATAATCATCCATACGGCCATCCAAAATCAATTCATAGTAACCCAAACACATCCAAAATTAACCAATTGTCCAAACCAAAGCTTACTCACAAAATGAAATCAACAAACATTCACAACAAACTACATCCAATGCCATGCAAATTAAAACCAAATTTAACAAATCCATGCAGTAGGGAGAAAGGGAATGAGAAATGAAATTATTTGCAAATTACCATGGTTTTAGGTAGTAGAGAAAGAAGGACTAGTGGCCTTCAGCCAATCAGGGATGGTGGGAACTTCCTGCCATATTTTCATCAAGCGATTTTCTTCTGCCTTTGCCTTGATACAATTATCCTCCCATGCCAATACATTCATAGTAGAACCTCTGTAATCCTGACCCATTTTCTTCGCCCTATCCTAGGCCTCAGAAGCCTTCAGTTGAACAGACTTTTTATAACATTTTGTGCAGCCAGGGCTTGTTTTTTTATGATTTAACTCAATTTGAATGGCCGCAATTTGTGCACGAAGAGTAGTGATGTCTGTGGAAAATAACTGGGCTTCTAGCTTGGCCGAAGCCTCATCAGCGCAAAAAGTCTTCACATCAGCCAAGGCTTTATCCAGTTCAAACCTTCTCTGTTTGCGTGTGGTTAGCAGTGCTTCAAAGGTAGATCTTTTTTCTACCTGAGCTTCAAATTGCTTGACTGGTTCTTCAACACCAGCAATATGGACATAGAAGGGATTAACGTGGATGGAGTACTCATCTTTATTGGCAACGATTTTGTAATTTTTCTTTCATCTTGGGCCATGGTAGGAGTTAAATTGTCAAGGCTAGTTCCCAGAAGCTCCATGAAATGAGATTTGGCTTGTTCAGCCTTCGCATCATTAAGAAAGGGACTAGAAGGGGGTGGAACAAGAAGAACAATGACTTCTTCCTCATCTTTGATTTTCATGGTGGGGACCTCCAACATTGCAGTCCATGCTTCCAAATCATTTGGAATTTTTGAGAAATCGATGACAGGTTCAAGATCAGCCATGGTAGACATAGCAGTAAAACCTTTACTTGGAAAGGTAGGAACGGAAAAGCTGATGGCAGACTTTTTTGTGAATGGATCAGCAAAAGGCTCAGAGGGTTCGCTATCTTCTTTGATAAAGTCTATCTGGGTGGAAAAAGAAGAAGATCTTGACCGGTTCTTTACCCTTTGAGAAGTCCTTTTTGGAATACTTTCAGGAGGAATAAAAGGTTTCTTTTTTTTTGGAGCTCTTTTTGTTAGAGATGTTTTTTCTTGCTTGATTTTGGTACGGCTCAATTGAGGGGATTGAGTTACAGCTGCAAAAGGAAATTTACAAATTAGAAAAGATCTAAGATAGTGATATTCATTTAAAAAGGAGTTGGCTAAGACCTTCAAAAGAAATGCTTTCAGTGAAGTCATTAGTTGCAAACAAACTACCATGTCACGGAGCAAGTCTGGATAAGGAGTAAAGTAGAAAAATAGAGAATTTGGGACACCAGAACCAAACTCCTGCTTATCCTTTATCCATGCGAAGTAACAAGTCGCTCTGTGTTTTCCCATTAAAAACTTCTGAGTAACTTGACAGAAAACCTGTCAAGGGAGAATGATCTATTTGGATATAAAAAAAATACTTGGTTTTGAGGTTTTGGCAGTAGAAGCAGGGATGATGATCAATGGATTTTTCTCAATTGGAGAAGCGAATAAAGTCTGTAGTTGTTTCAGAAAAGACCCCAAATCCGCTGAAGCTATTCGCTTGTTGAAAGCATTACTCCACCAGGTCTTAAAGCTTTTCGTAGAGGACAGATTGTTTGGAAGAACGTCCAGGTTAATTGAAGATAGCTTACCTTTATACAAAGAATCTAAAGAAGAGATCTCATTGTCTTATTCAAAGATAATTATGGCAGTGGGGGGATTATTTTTGGAATAAGCAAAGGGTGAGACTGGAAGGCCTTGGCAGAAGTCAAATTGTCTGTAAATCAGATTGGCTGGGTATATTTCTACACCAACTTTTTTATTCCTGTATTCAAAATTTCCAACAAAGTGAAGATCTCGCACCATCAGGTACGAACCCCAGATCTTACTTTGTCTTTATACACTAGAAGGATAAAAAGGAGAGGCTTGGGTAAACCGTTTAGGACCATATTAACGAGAGGCAAAAGGAAAGCAAAAGTGATCTTCACGATCTATGTCCAAATTCCCAAAAAAAAAATGAAAATATAACTGAAAAGATTTAAACTGGAAGGGATCATTGAACCATCTAGAAGCATAGGTCTAGTAAAACCTTATTTAAGGAGAAGAGACAAAAATTTATTTGAAGTATTCATACAACCAGCATTGGAGTAGCCACAAAGGGCCACCAATGGGGTAAAGGGAAGTTGTGGTAAGGGTACCAAGACCTCTGTACAGGTGTGCTAAAACATATGGGGCTAGGGCAAGTTTATGACCAGACGCCAAAGCCATGGCAACACAGTGATACTCCTGGGTCATTTGACCAGAGGGATAATAGAAAGCAAATCTGCAGAGCCACATTAGTAAAAATGCACAATATTCTTGTAAAGAAATTTTATCAAAAGTGCTATAGTTCGTCTATGAACAGGTGGCTTTCTTGTAATCAAATTGAAAAATCAAAAGAATGAGAAAAGCAGCACTAGGGATTTCACCCATGGCTGGAAGGCCGGTGAGAGCACAAATATCAAAAATAGAAGGGGACATGGGACCACAGGGGAACATGAAGACGTTTTGAGATTTACTCCTTAAACAAATCGCAGCAGTAAGCACTTTATAGTTTAGCTTGTAGGGTTGTCTACATAACTATAAATGATCATAGATTCCTATTTTAATCCATGTTTGTCTACAATGAGATTCAAGTCTATTCATCCAGAGAGTCCAGTTTGCAAGAGGTTTAAGCTAACATCTATGGGATTTTCTAAAAGACCATTCATCCCAACGAATATAGTTGTTCTCGAATAAAAGTTCTTCTTTAGAGAAGAAAGGGGTATAAGGTTCTAGGTTTTCTGGGTAGGAGGAAGTATTTAAAACAGGGCCTACACGAGAAAATGAAGATAATGCCTGATCAGAAGTGTCATTAGCGAGGTCTTCCAGTATAGCCTTAAGACTTTTCTGGGGCTAAGACAAAGAAGAGCCAGCCATGGAGAAAGTTGATGAAGAAGTGGAGACGAAGATTAGAAAAAAGCGATTCAATTTTCAAAATTAGAAAAAAGCGAGAATGAAGCGACACGTGGATAACGCCTTATAGATCAGAGGCATCACGTAGAAGAAAGAAGAGAAAGCCAAATAGGAATAGTAGCTAGAGTATGGCATGCAGGTTGTTGTAGAGGAGTAATTATGAGGAACGAGTTTTGAGGATGAAGTGACACGTGGTGAATAAAAAGGTAAGAAACGCCTTTTTGTAAGACTTTTAAAAACCTACTTTTTATATTTTAATTCTGCTAAATGGCTCAATAAAACATCAAAAGAGGGGAAAGTGTTCGTAGTAAAAATAGCCTACAAATCACGAAGTGACACGTGTCTAATAAATGGTAGTGGTGAAGATGGTGTAAAAGTCCACACAGGATAATATTCCGGGAGAAGAGGGAAGCTTTAATGAGGACATCTGGCAAAACTGATAGAGATCATATCCTAAATAAAAGGAGGGGAGATAACAACCATGAAGTTGGATAAAAAACACATGGTAGCAATTACATGCCATGAGCTGAAATTAAGGGATGTGATAATAGATCTGTTAGTAGCAACAACACACAAAACCCACGTTTTGGGGTTATGGGGTAGTGTAGACAGACTTTCCAACCAAAGACGTGGGAGTGTGGAGAATGTGCACAGTAGTTTTGCAGAGGAAGAACTATAAAAGATAAAGGAAGGAACTGGAGAAAAGACACGACGTCAACCTCAAAAATCAACGCAATGCTATCAAGCTTCTCATTTTACTTTTCTCATTCTCATTGTTAATACCATTTTGATTTCAGTTTCCTTTAATTCACAAGCAATCAGTTTACTTTCATTTGTAAGAACTTTATATTTCATGTCAAGTTTCAATTCAAGCAATCAAGTTCATCAATGACATTTTTCAATTCTAGCATTTCGGTGGTTATTTCAAGCATTATAAGTTTATTTCTTTTCCTATCATCAATTTCGTTTATAGAATGAATTCATTTTCAATATTGTTTGCATTTTGTTTATCTACTGTTATTTCCAATTAATCGGTAAGGTCTTCAAACATTCTAACCGAGAACCTATTTAAGACTTACTCTCACCTTAGACAATCGCCTGACTTTGATCTTATAATGACTGACTTGGCATCAAAGTTTTCAAATCTTGATTTCGGCCAAGAGGTGCTAAGGGTCGTGTTCTAGAAACCTCATTTGGACTTTAGATAGTCTTGGCACGCCCACATTTCCCTCTAAACGGTGTGTTGAAGGTTTTAGACAGGAACAGGACCGCCCAAATTTGATTTAGCATAAAACTTCATTATTTAAATTCAAATCGAGCTTGATATGAATATAATCATGCTGAGTTTTGATTTGCTTGAGATCAGCTCATTTATTATTGAATATTCAAGAATAATTTGATTTATTTATAGTCATTGAGAAATGAAATAGAATGCAAACCTATAAGCTCCTAAGCAATGAAAGGAGTATTGAGCTCTCACCATGTGCTTCTTAAAGAATGAATTTGTAGCTTATAGACGGTGGCTTAGTTAAGGAAATCCACCAAAGTCATAGCAAAGCGAGTCTTCGTAAGGAAATTGTCTCTACTTATGGACTCGAACCGGGGCGATCTATCCATCATCGGGATGAAGCTTGGGTGAAATTGAGGGAATATCCGAACTGACTTATGTTAAAGAATTAGTAGATAAATTGTGATTAGGGTTATTTAAAGGTAAATCACTATTTCGGTGCATGTCGTGAGATTGGTACCAAATCAAGACAATCTCTGAATACTAAGTATAACCTCCAAATAATGGGGTCCAGGTAGACCAACGAGACGATGGAGGATAAGCTTCATTATATAGTGTGGGTTTATTCAAGCCTAAACAAGATATCTCATGGAGCCAAGACAAGCTAGCTCAAGAGCCTTAAATAAGCTTATTCACAAACACTAATAAGTCAAGTTTGAATCTACTTGAGCTTGTCTTATTTATTAAACGAGATTAAATTCTAAGTTTAGGTTTGGCTCGTTTAATGATCGAACAAGTTTGAACGATGAGCTTGGTGCCCTTACCAAGCTAAGCTTGTCGTTCAAACTTGTTCGTGAACTAGTCACGAATTGCTTGATACCATTTGTAGCCTTATACCACGTACCCACTGGAAATTGTTACTCAATATATGAAGTGTTGTTAACTCATACTCAGGCAAGTGCGTTGCTAATAGCTTAGGATTGTGTTATAGAATAATACACATGTTTTCTACTCATCTCTTTATTTTTATGTCAATTCATGCGATACTTGGATTTATGTGCTAGGACATTTAAAACCAAGCAAGTTCATGAGTTGAGTGTTGATTGAGGTAGATAAGCAAAAATAGCAAAGTTTTGATGCTTTGAAGCCCAAAGTGAGGATCAAGCAAAAATAAACTGGTTCAAGCTAAACCATTTCAAAATAGAGCATTAGTCAAAATGCATTCCAAAACCAAACTTGACTAGCCAATTGGACTGGTTCACCTTATGAAGACTGAGATTTAGCTAAGCAGAACCCAACTATACCTGTCTATCTCAAAGGTAGCATGTATTTTTTTAGTTTGTTTTTGGAAGTTTTTGTTTCCTAATCAGGGTGGAACTCTATACCCTATGAATTTTCTAATATTTAAACAATTTTCCAAACCTTAGAAAGGGTTGATTCAATAATAGAATAATTTTCTTTACTCTCATCTTCTACCCTTTTTTATGGCTTGATAATCTCCTAGCTAAGGTTAAGGGTGAAGTTCTCTATGGTATGTAATATTCATTCTTCCTAATTTTATGGTTTGATGTTAAATTATTTTCTTAATTGACTGATTGATTGAATATAAAATTTGGTTTAGTAGTTCATGTCTCTCCCTTTATGGGATAAGGTTCTGGATTTCATTACTCACGGATAAATTTCCTCGCCCATTTGTTGCCCCTCCTCATTAATTAACAACTAACCCCTAACTTTACTAATGTATATCCTCTGGCAAAAAAAAAAAAAAAGATACAATTGATTGATTGATTGTTTGGAAAAACTCTTTATTCTATAAAGTTCCTAAACATGTGAACTCTTGGGATTCCCTGCAAGTACAAAATCATATTATATTGTGAGTACATTCAATCAATTGAGAAACAACCTTGGATTGGAATTGAGTGTCTATAGTTGTATCGTCCAGTTGTAACTATCATTTGCACAGATTACAACTGAGTTATAGCTAGAGAGAAAGAGTACCATATACTGATAGAGAATGAATCATTGACTCCTTAATGTTTTAATTGATATTATTTTTTTTCTCAATTCTTTTTAAAAAAAAAAAAAAATTAAGAGAAAAGCAAGAAGAATGCATCACAGCGAAGAGCAGCATCCCAACTAGGTTGGCACCTTACCATCACACAATCATTTGACAATAACTCCCAAATTTTATTTAAAAAATAAAATAAAAGAATAGTACAAACAAATAAGAGACATAAAAGCAAGATTGAAAGAAAAAGACTAGTCTCAGTGCCATAAACATGACACAATCCAACTCACAACAAAAATAAAATCAAACAATAAATTTATAATTAGGGAGACCAGACAGGTCTCTAGCTAATTCAGAGGAAAGAATCACGAATCAGCATTCCACCACATAAGAGGAGAGATTGATAGTTTTGTTAGCTATTTTATCAGCAACCATATTACCCTCTCTATAAATATGAGAAACTACCGCTTGCATTTTATCAAAAAGAGCAAAGCAAGTATTCCATTGAGCTAATTAATAAGGTTGAAGGAGGGTGCAAATTTCTATGAAGAATTCCTTGAACAATAGAAAGAGAGTCGCTTTCGATCCAAAGGTTATGCCAACCTTTTTCCCAAGCAAAGAGAACTGCGAGAACGATGCTATTGAGCTTTGCGTAAAAGGCGGAATGGATGCTAATACTGCAACCAAAAATGCCCTTTACAAAGCCTCTATGAGATCGAAAAGTCCCTCCACTAGCAGCTGGGCCTGGGCAATCCCTAGAAGCCCCATCTGTATTAACTTTCACCCATCCTGGAGGAGAAACCAACCAAAAAACTAGAATAAATTTGGGAGCTTTCCTTGGAATGGCAGCAATGTCAAAATTCCTAAGAATCCTCAAATCCAAAATTGAGGAACCCATATAAGAAGTGACCAAACAACTGCCTTCTCTAGAAGTAGAGATCCTGTTATTATCAAATTTTGAAGCATTCCTGGCTTTCCAAATTACCCACAAGACGCTCATAAAAGCAATCAGCAATTTGGGGGCTAAACAGATTCAATAAAGAATTTTCTTTCTCAATTCTACTTTTTTCGTTTTGTTTATTATAATTTCTTTCAATCAAATTCTATTTTAGAACTCTTGTGTTTGGTGATTGATCTAATTCTCTTTTCTCTATGAATCGACACTCGGACTCACCCATTTTATATTACTTTACGATAGGAGAAAGAGTAAAGTCGCAGCATGCATAAGGGCATCTCCAGTAGTGCATCTATTTTTTTTCCTTCAAAAACCAAATTTTGAAGGAAAAATGTGTTTTTTTCATTTTTGGCTTTGGCTTTGAATGGAGTTGTTCCAATAGTGCATCCATTTCATTTTGGCTCAACCACCTTCTTTCCACTTCTACCCTCATTCTTTCTTATCAATTACATCAACTTTCCTTCATTCATTTGCAAGACTCCAACTACCATTATTTTAATTTATCAATAAAAATTAATATTAAATTGATATTATTAAATTAATAAAAAATAATTATTACATATTTTGTAATCGTTGTACCTATTCCAAAAATAATAAAAGAAAAAAACTCAACAAGATTTTTTATAAATAAGAAAATGTGAGTATTTATAGGGAAATAGAAGATATATCCGTTGGGTGTGCGAAAAGGAAGCTGGGCCTCTTTGAAATATATCTGTTCTGCCTGCCTTCAATTTTTTTTTTATATCTCATTTCACTCTTTTCTATAAGACAAAATATCTCACTCTCTCACCCTTTCCACGATCCTCTCCTCTCTGATTCTCCTCATCTCTTTCTCTTCAAGGGTTGCCAATCCAAACCCACAAAGATCAAACCTCCATCTCTCTCCCTTTCGATTTCTATTCTCCCATCAAATACCCTTCATCTCTCTCTCTTTCTCTCTCCCTATCTCGTTCTCTTCTCCCATTCTCTAGTGTCAGTCGTCAGTGGCATGACTGGCAGCCGATGATCGAAGCGGGGGCCGATGATCGGAGCGCCGACCGATATGGGTTCTGTTCCGCAAAAATCGAAAGAGACTCGGGTCTAATCGGCGTAAACGAGTGGTTCATGGATGATATATGGAGGTCTGCTGCGGCGACACCACTGAAGGCAAAGAGGTAAGTTTGCAAAAAAAGTTTTGATTTTTATCATTCTCTGCCTGCAACGACTGGTTCGACTTTTTGAGTTTTTTTTTTTTTCATTCTCTGTTACTGTTTGTTTGCTGAGAAAATAGCTGGGAAAATGACTGGTTCGACTTCTTAAGTTTATTTTTTTATTTTATTTTTTTTTTCATTCTCTGTTACTGTTTGTTTGCTGAGAAAATGCTGGAAAAGTGAGGGAAAATGATCCAACAGTTTTGTTAGTTGATGAGGGCAAAAGAAACTATGCTCCACTTTGCTGAGTTTGGCTGGAGCTACAGTTGGCATTCATAGTTGGGCAAATATGAATACCTACTGTAGCAGCTTCAAATTTGGAAAATGGATTTGGATGCACTACTGGAGTGGATTTTTTGCTTCAAAAACATCTATTTTGGCTTTGACTTGGCTATAGATGCACTACTGGAGATGCCCTAATGCATGCAACTCTTTTGGTCTCAAACTCTCAATCATTTATTTCAATAGAATGTCAAACTCATCAATTCTTTGACTTCTTACTTTTGACAAAGTCAACATTTTTTAGTTGAGGCTAAAATCAATTTATTTTTAGATTAAATTTTTAATTATATTAACATTCAATAAATTTTTTATTTTAATTTTTAAATTGATTTGAACAAAAGTCTTCTTGAACTTTAAAACCCAATTACCAAATACTCATGAGAAAAATCACTTCTAATGAAGTAATTTATTTGTCATAACACTTAATGAAGATGGTGTTTGGGACCCAAAAAGTAATGCCTTGGCTCCATTATTCATGTTTTTTTTTTTTTTTTTCCAACGATAGAAATCTACCTCTATTCCAAGTTCCTCTATTACTAATAAATGGATATTAATTTATTTTTATATCTTGAACTCAATATATAACTTTCTTCTGGTGGTGAGAATACATATTAGACCAACAAATCATTGGCAATTTCTTGCTCATTTTATCCAACTGGTTAGTAAC
>JAESVK010000711.1:929049-978670 GCA_017140935.1 Hamamelis virginiana | reverse complement strand
ACATAATTCCAAACAAATTAGTATTCATAATTCCACACTTATGAATACTAATTTGTTTTTAGGTTGAACTCAAGTCTTCAAACATAGCTTCACTAAATTATATCAAGCACAATAAAAGTCTTCTAATATAAAATTCTACTAAATAAAATAAAAATATTCTTAATTAAATTAAATTTCTTTCAAATGCTAATTCATTTCTAGCTAAATAAAACATGATTTTTCAAATAATAAAATATCGAATAAATTACTTTCTCTTTCTTATTTCTAATAGAAAAAACAAATATAGTTTTGCTAATATTTTTAGTATTTTTAATGACAATTTTTTTAATAACTTAAAATATTTAATCTTATTTATATTACTTACATTATATTTGATTTTTTTTTTTAAATTTACAAAAATTTTCACGTGCAAAGTACGTGGTGTATTTCTAATAGAGAAAAAAGGAAAATAATAGTGATAATATTCTTATTTATTTATTTGCTTTTCATTTTCAATCTTTGTTCAAATAATTATATAGTGAAATTTAGGAATAACATTCCTCTTAAAATTTATAAATCTCCAATTTATTTGAAAGGAGAGTGATCCATAGGAAGAAAAATGATAAAATGAGTGAGGCACAACCGTAAATAACCAAAACATCAAGGATTATTTAATTCTTTTCTAGCTAGAAATGTTTATCACAATCGAAGGTATATAAATTTCATTCGCCCATAGAAATATAGAATACTCTGTGTATCGCCCCACTCAGACAATATCCAGGGAGCAACACCTAGTCACCTACCTCTTCACCTTTTCCGTTCTCTCTCTCTCTCTCGCGTTCATACTCTATACATCTTCTCATATTCTTCTTCAGGTATTGTTGAAGATCGATCTGTAATTTATGGTTTTCGATTTAGGGTTTTTAGTTATAATTAACAAAAGTTTAGGCTTTGCAGTGATAAAAGATGGAGGCTGCGACTCTTCTACAATCATCTTTCGCCATCTGTAGACCTTCCAATTTCGTTTCTAAATCCGGTGTTTTGACAACGAATCGATCTGATTTCTTGCGTCTCGGTAGCAAATGTCGGTTCTCAAGCGGATGGATTCAGGTATGATTGAATCGCTTTTTGTGCTTTCCGTTTCTTCTTCGTTTTATGGGTTTAAGGTCTTTCCATGCTTTTGAATTTCATAAAACCCTCCGTTTAGCTTCTCTGAAAACGAATAAAAGAAATTGTTTCATAGATTTGTAGATTACTTCAGGTTTGCTAATACTATTCTTTTTCTGTAATCCACTGGATTATGTAAATATGTGGGTTAAATTGGCAGCTATTGTTTTAGACCTACAACTGTCATGAATCAATTTTATTTTCATCACTAATTTTATAATTTTTCTTAGTGACATATTTGAGAAACCAATCGTTAGATCACTGTGATTTTTTGGAATGCCTGACATACATATGCATAACGGTCTATTTTTCAAAATATGCATCCCATAATCACCTATGAGCTTCATGCTCGCTTTCGTGAAAGTCAGAATATGCTGATAGGATCATTTCTGTATATATATAGTTATGTATGCAGTCCCGTCCATGTGCTCATATCCTTACTTTAGTTAAAGTAAGCATGAAGCTTATAGGTAATTGTGAGATATGTGTATTTTGAAAAACCGATGGACGGATAGGATACTCTTCGGTACTCTTCTTATGGATGCCGATGCATACAAAAAATCACACTGATCTTATCTTAGCATCTTCAAATACAGACCGTAGACAACTGTGACAGTTGTGACCACTGAAAATTGTTATAAGTGTCATTTTTGTGATTTTTGACATGCATAAGAATAGTATCTAATCCAATTGACAACTTTTCAAATATGCATCCCACAATTACCTATGAGCTTCATACTTACTTTAATTAATTATGTATGTATGTATGTATGCATGCATGCATGCAGATGGGGTTACAGGTAAGCTGAGAAAAGAGAACTATTGGGCTTTGTTCTGGGTTTAACTTTGACCAGAGCTTAACTAGCCTGTTAAGCGTTGTTCAGCGCGAAGTTTGTCCAAGCTTGAGCTTGTTCACGATTGTACCGTGCTTGTTAAGTAGCCAAGCTTGGTGTTGTTCAAACTTGGCTTGTAAAGGAACCCTAAATGGGTTTCTTACTGAGTTGAGCCAGGCAGTTCACGAGCAGCTCAGTTCATTGAAAACCATTTGTAAATGCATTTGTCTTAAATTGAGAAACAAAAAACACATATTGGATTAGCCTGCTTGATGTTTCTGGAATTTCGAGGCCTATTGTACATAGTAGCTTATGTCTGTTTTTTTGGTAAAACATATTAGCTCATGTCTGTTTTTTTTGGTAAAACATAGTAGCTTACGTCTTCATTGGTTTGCTCATTTGAGATGTTGTCGTTTTTTTTTTTGGGTAAAAATTTGTGATGTTGTCTGCTTATGAAGATAGGGTCTGATTGAACTTTTTTTTTTTCCCAATTTAATTGGTGGATGTAGCATTATCATTCACTATGTCACTCAAAGCCAGGGCATAGAAGAATGGATTTTGGGAGCAGGAGGCTCACAGTAGTAAGAGCGACATCATCTTCTGACTCAGCCGAGTCAACTGCTCCAATTGCTCCGCTTCAGCTGGAGTCTCCAGTTGGGCAGTTTTTGTCTCAGATCTTGATAAGCCATCCACATCTCGTCCCCGCTGCCGTTGAGCAGCAGCTTGAACAACTTCAAACTGATCGTGATGCTGAGAAACAGAAAGAAGAGCATTCTGCTTCTGGCACTGACCTAGTATTGTACAGGTTAGTAGCATGTTCAATAACACACTTGAAGTAAAGAGTTGACATTGTTTTGAATTAAAGAACTGATTCTTAACTGATGTTTTTTTAATGGTTTTTTGAAATAATCAGGAGAATTGCTGAAGTTAAGGCTATTGAAAGGAGAAAGGCTCTAGAAGAGATATTGTATGCATTGGTTGTTCAGAAGTTCATGGATGCAAATGTTTCTTTAATACCCACCATAACCCCCAACCCTTCTGGCCGAGTTGATGCATGGCCGAGCCAGGATGATAGGCTTGAGCAGCTTCACACTTCTGAGGCCTATGAGATGATCCAGAACCATCTCGCTCTCATTTTGGGGAACAGGTTGGGTGATTCGACCTCCGTTGCACAGATAAGCAAACTCAGGGTTGGGCAGGTTTATGCGGCATCAGTGATGTATGGGTACTTCCTCAAGCGTGTTGACCAGAGGTTTCAGCTGGAGAAGACGATGAAAATCCTTCCACATGGATTGGATGAGGAAGAGAGGAATGTTCAGCAAGTTGTGGGGGATGAGGTGAGACCCATTGGTGGTGAGGCCTCTTTTCAAACTGCTCAATCCCACCCTGAAGTCTCATCCTGGTCTGGTGGCGTAGGCCCTGGAGGGTTTGGTACTGGGTTAAAGTCTTCCCGGTTGCGTACCTATGTGATGTCATTTGATGGGGAGACCCTGCAGAGATATGCAACAATAAGATCCAAAGAGGCTGTTAGCATCATTGAGAAGCACACAGAGGCATTGTTTGGAAGACCTGAGATTGTTATAACACCCCAGGGGACCATTGATTCTTCCAAGGATGAACTTATCAAGATTAGCTTTGGTGGATTGAAGAGGCTTGTTCTGGAGGCTGTGACTTTTGGTTCTTTCCTCTGGGATGTTGAAAGCTATGTGGATTCAAGGTACCATTTTGTGTTGAATTAATCAGTGTTCACCTAAATCCATGTCAAAACAAACTTGGTAGTGGAGTCACAACTGACCAGTTCGGACACTATAATTAACTTTAGAGGTAAGTACCAAGTTATATGGCGCTAATTGATCTGTATATATGAATGGTTGTTTCTTATTAGCTATAATAAAGTTAAGCAGTTGAATTTGGGGTTTATATTTGCAGATATGATTATCTATGTGGAGTTTTGCTGTTCTTTTGGAACTTTATGTTCTCTTCACTACAAACCATGCAGACAGAGAATTTGTGAGTTGGGATATTCAATTAAAATAATTTGGCTTAGGGCGATTATTAATTTTGTACAAATATTATGAGTTTGCAGAAACTTTGGCAAGGGGAGCTGTAGTTAGGTGTCTTATTTATTTATATATTTTTTTTTTTTTTTTGTGGGGGGGGGGGAGGGGGAGTTGGGTTGGTGGTTGCTGTTCAACATATTGTGCATTCTAATAGTGCAGAAGTTACCCGTGCGTGACTAAATTATTCATTTAGATAAATGTTTTTACCCTTCCCTAAGTCAGCAGTGTTCAAATAATGATTTAGTGTTTCTCCGGGCCAAATCTTTGGGCATGGTGTTCGGTTTGTATACTAGGATTTGAGGCTGAATATTTTGTTGGTTTGTAGGTACACACTTTTGAGAGATTGGTGTGTGGGTTAAGCTTATTTGTTTTGTGTGTTTACTCTACCAAATAAGAGGAAAATGATGTCTTACATCGGTTAATTAGTGCATTCCACTAAACTATCCCTCCAAATGTTAGGAACCCTGTTGAGAGGGCGGTGTGTTGGTATAGCTTATGTGTGGTTTGTGTGTGAATTATGTCTTCTCTACCAAAAAAAATAATAATAATAAAAAGGAAAAGGAAAAAAAAAGGGAAAAAAAAAAAAGGTGCACTGTAGGCAAGTTGGAGAGGTTTGGAGAATGTTTGAATGAGGAAAAAGTGAGGTGTTTCACAGAAAAAGGAGTGATGATATGGTGGTGAAGGGTGATAAACTAAATTGAGTGAGGTAGCACAAGTAATTGGTTTTTAGGTGCAAGCGACAAAAGTGAAGAGAGGTGATGGATGGTGTTTGTGAAGGTTGTTGAATGAGTAATCAGGTGATGAAATCAGTGGTGAAATTGTGTGTGACAATAATGGAGATCGGTGTCCAGTGGGGATGGTGGTTATAATGGTGATGAATGAACATTGTTGTGATGTTTGAAAATTGTAATGCTTTGAAATACGGGGTAAGTTTGAGAGAAGAATTGCGATTGCAGAATGGTCTTCTGAGTTTGTTCAATTAATTTGATGTCACGTTTTCTAGTGTAAACTAAGGTTGCAAATCGATCAAAATTGTTATTATTATTATTATTATAGTTTTAGGAGGTTACACAGTTAGTTATACTGTAATTTATTTGAATTTAAATAGTGAAGTGGTGGCAAAATTCGCCTCCATTGATTTATAACCTTCACTGATTGATCTACACACTCCTTCAACTTCGTAAAACACTTCTAACTTTATTTTTAAATTTGATTTTTGTTCTTTATATCCATGTCGTCTCTTTCATTATCCATTTTTTTTTATTCATTTTCTTACCTTCCTCAATCTGCTGCTCTTTTTCTTCCCCCTTATCTTTCCTCAAATCCTCTCTCTCTCTCTCTCTCTCTCTCTCTCTCTTCATTTTTCTTTTTTCTTTCTACCAGTAGTGAAGTAGCCGCTTTTTTGTTTTTTAAACTAAATCCAGGCATTGCATTTCTTGTCCTCACTCCAGTTTGTTGCAGATAAGAGAAAAAAAAAAAAAAAATCCTTAAATGAAAATTGTGAGAAAAAAAGAATTAAAATTCAAGAAAAAAAAAATCCACAAGTATGTTTAGTAAACCAGTAGTAAGAACATACTTAATATGTTCTGTTGGGGCTGGGCGAACAAACATTGTGTTCGGTGGTACAGTGTTTCACTGAAAAGAGTTATTTTTGTTCAGACACAGTTAACCAAATAAATCATTTTTGTTTGGTCCTGGTTCTTTGAATAGTTCGTGATTAGGAAAAAAAAAGAAAGGGAATTGAACTTTTATCCTATAAATTTGGACTACTTAGTATATAATATAATATTTTCTATTTTATTTTATTTTTTTGATGAGATAACATATTCTATTTTATTGTTCTTTGCTCACAAACAAGTAATAAATACCGTCAATGCAGAAGTTGTATGGATTTATGAGAGTAGAGGTTGAATAGAGATTAGAGAGATGGGATGTGTAGAGGCATTGAAATTGAAATATTAAAATGTAAAATGTTATGTTAAATTTGCACAAGAACATTTGGTACAGGCAATTAGGCAAAGGGTAGGGAAACACTTTACAAGCCCTAGATAGAACTTCAAGAGTGATGGTGCACTCTTATAATGGGCATAGGGAATGAAGCAAGGTTTAAGAGACGCAGGTATGGTCAAAGGGCCTTGATTACATGCGTGGCTTTAAACAGGGCGCTTTGCCCTTCAAATTAATAAGCACTGCCCTTGCATGCGTGGCTTCAAATAGGGCTCTTTGCCCTTCAAATAAGGTCTTCACTAGATTGTTTTAGGTCCATTTGGATTAGCTTTTGCCAAATAGCCACTCTCTCTAACTGATTTAGTGATTTTCACTCCACATTTGGAGAGAGAGAGAGAGAGAGAGAGAGAGAGAGATGAATTGTGTTTCAAATATAGTGATAAGATAATTGATTAAATAAAACTAAACTCTGTACTTTCTGCCATAATCACTTTAATTATAAAAGTTTTGATATTTGAAGAGACATAATTCTAAAGATATACATGAAAAGAGAGTTTTTAGATAAAGCTAAACAAAACGAGGTCTTAATAAGGCTGATTGATAATAACATGCACTCATAAATAACTACATTGCAGAGTAAAGCTGCTTGGATAGCTTAAAATTATGCAAAGCTTTGCCGAAAATATCATAGAATACTATCTCTGCTTCGGTTGGGGTAAGTTCCACGGACATGAAACCTTGCCCATCGTAATAAAATTTCACATTCTCTCGGTTCCATTGCCCAATGTCACCCTTCCATGCTTTGGAACCACCTCCACTGGTTAAGAATTGAATCGGGCTGCATGAAAACCCCAGTCTTATTAATAAACATTTCTACTGCTCATATTCATGTTATTATGAGGCTTATTCATCCTACCTTCCCCTGCTACTGATGTGTTCCAAGCAATGATCATGCCCATTTATGTACATATCCACACTGTTTGCCTGCAAATTTGATATGAGATTTGTCATCGTCTTCAAAATCAATCTCTCTCTCTCTCTCTCTCTCTCTCTATATATATATATATATATATATATATATATATATATATTATTTTATATAGAGTAATTTTCTTATGAAGACTTTCTTATGTGAGAACTTGGCTTTTTTAGTCAATGTAAGATGAGAATTTTAGAAAACGGACTATTGGATTAGATATTCTTCTAATGTATGCCATCCATGCCAAAAATCGTAGTGATTTGAAAAACTGTGACCATACGTAGATATTATCATAGTTTTTCGCAGTCTATAAGAAACCGACTGTCCCACTGTGATTTTTGGCATGCATATCATTTAATAAAAAGATATTCTATCCAACGATTGGTTTTTAAAATATCCATCCTACATTGGCTAAAAAGCCAAATCCTCACATAGCTTATGTGAGGACAATCTCACAAGAAAATGACTGAATATATTTATCCCACAATTATCTATTAGCTTCATGCTTATATAAGTTATATAAACATATGCTGACTAAATCGGGACTATATATATATATATATATATATAATAAATTTAAAAAAAAATTACCTCAAGGATTGGTAGAAGCTGATTAACAAGCTCCTTGGTCTCACCATGATGTCCAATGCTTCTAATTGTGTGATGCCCAACAACAATTTTCCAGTTTGCATTTGACTCCCATAATGCCAATTCTAGATCCTATATATTTTCAAAAAAAAAAAAAGAACAATGTTTCTTAATATTTTAGATACTCACAGTGTAAACATATATGCATTAGGAATAATTTATATGAGTAACCTACCTCCAAGAGTTTTGAGAGGTATTCCTTCCTAGGGATTACACCTCTCCAATCATAAGTATGGAGGTTTGGTTTCTCGAAGTATTTATCCACAAAAGGAGTTGTATCCACGAAGAAAATTTCAGCAATTTCTATCAATCATAGGAAACAAATAAAAAATAATTGAAAGAGACTAAATTAATTTTTAGCACTTCTCAATTTCTAATAATACAAGCTACAAGACTTGAGGATCAAAGCTTGAATGGAGAACTATTTTTTTTAGCCAAAATCAATTTTGAAATCCAATTTGGGCCTTGAAAAATAGTAAATGATTTAGAGAAAATTATCCAAAAGTTTCATTTTGAGTTCTTTTTTACCCAAAAATTCCATCATCTTTTCACTTTACTCAAAAATCTAAATTTAAGTTTTTATTTTATTTTATCTGAAAGTCTAAGCACATCAGTTTTCCAAGCACTTCCAAAAAACTGATCTATGCATCAGTTTTCTGCAAAATCAAAAAACAAACTAATGCGTTTCTTATTAAAAATGATTTTTGGGTAAAGTGAAAAGATGACAGAATTTTTGGGTAAACAAAACTTATAAATTTATTATAGTTTTGAGAGTTTAAACAAACTCAAATCAATTTTAAGTTGTAAAAAGTGATTTTAGATAAAGCTAATTTAATCTGAACTTTACCTGTATTAAGAAGAAAGGATCTGGAGCAAAGCCATCGGTTATCGATCCTCCTCAGGATTGGGCTCAATTGTGCCTCCACGTCTCCTCTATAATCATGGTTGCCCAAAACTAAAAACAAAAATGGTTTGTTATTGTTGAAAAATGAATGAATGAACTAACTAGTGAGAAATGTGATTTTAATTCTCCAATTGTCGAAGCAAAAACTTACCATTATACCATTGTTTTTGCAGACTCTTAGCAGTGTAAATTTTGGTAAATGAATCCTCAAATTTGGGATCATCCACACCCTTCAATCCATCATCATAAAAATTATCACCAGTAGACACCACAAAATCTATGCTCAACTTCTCTCCAATCCTCCCCATCTACAAAGGAAAAATATTCAAGATTAATTAAATACATTTTTAATTTCATTATAGAAATCATCCATATATAAATTCTCTAATGAAAATATCATTCTATCATTTTTAATTTAATTTATACAAATATTTTTTTTATTTATTTTATTTAAGAAACCTTCAACTTGAGTTGAGGGCCCATATATCTAATAAGGCGACTTAAGTTAAAGATCCATATACCTAATAGGTACCATAGCAGAAAGATATCTGAGTTTGAATCTCGCTTTTGTTATATAGCTTATTAGTCTAATGAATTTCCTTAATGAAATATATTTATAAAAGCGCGCCATCCTGCGAAATTTCTTACAACCCCTTTTACGAAAAACAAAAAAAAAATGAAATTTCTTGCAACCTTCCTCCCTCCAAGAAGTGTGGAGCCATCCTGAGAAATTTCTTATAACCTTCCTCTCCAAGAAGGGTACCACACGTGAAGAAAGATTAATTTTTATTTTTGTATTAAGCAGAAATGACCTGAATTCCTCCTGACAGTAGGAAGCTTCCTAACTTAATTCCGGAGAGAGTAATAATTAATTCATAAATATTGTCCTTTTCATTATATAGTAGATAATATAATGTGTAGAGAGTTTGTATTATTTAATCTAATGTGGTTGAAAATAATGTGGTTGGAATCAGTGAATTGAAAAAGGACATGCATGTACCTTAAAATGTCTAATAAATATTATGACCCTTAATTAATATAAAACTATATACATAGCAAAAATAGATTCATATATATATATATATATATATATTATAATTGAATTTATTTATGAAATTCAAAGAGAACCTTCAGTGAGCCAAATGAGTAAAATTAAAGAAAATTTTTATTTTTATTTTTAAAATGGCCATGAGAGGAAAGAGTTTATGAATTTAGCATTATATATCAATCAATTATAAATATAGAAACATGCACGAAGCACGTACTATATTCTGGTTCTATATTTGTTCCGATAAAATGCTCGCCTATTAGTGGTATAAATTACGAAAAATACTATATCATCTAATACTTTAACCCGATATTAAAAACCATTATGATGCGTTTTGTTTTGAGTGGTGAAGTCTTTCCTTTCGAATTGCTTTTCTCTTTATCACACACCACTCAAACCACGACACGTCAAGATGGTTTTTAATTTCGGGTTAAAGTGTAGGTGATATATAATTGTTGATAAAGTGATTAAAACAGTGAACTTAATGTGTGACATTTATAACACTACTCTTTCAAAAAACTCCACATAAAGACCAGAAATAATAGTGACTATTACATGAAAAAAACCAAGAATGGAAAAATTTCAAGAGAGTACGTCCATGAACATATATAATTAGTTCTTATTTCTAATAGAGGAAAAAACATATATGGGATATATTATATAAAACCTGAAGGGCAACTTCAGATTGATTGTAAGTTCCTCTTCTTCCCCAGTCTCCGATCGCCAGAAAGTTTAGGGAGCCGTCGTCTTTGATGGGGTGTTCGAATCGCTGAAATTCAGCTAATAAAGAAAGGAAGCACAGACAGAAACTAGTCACCCAGAGTGACCACATAGACATGGAATTCTTACACAAACTAGCCATGATTGATTCTCAGAGAGAGAGAGAGAGAGAGAGAGAGAGAGAGAGTTGCAAGTGGAATAGACTTCAACTGAAAAGTCTAGTTGGAGTTGGAACTGGAATGGCTTTTTATAGGAGAAGATGAGCAACATCATAATAAGAGGGTGACAAAAATTGTAATTGTAATAATAAAGATAAAAATACAAGCTATAAGCTTCACGTACACACGGCATCAATTTTCTACAAAAGGAACAATGATTCATGGGATCACTAATTAGTGGTCCCAACACCTAATATTCTTCCATTGAAACTAATCAAGGAATTAAATATCAGTACCAAAAGACATATCAATGATCCCAAAACACAGATATATCGACATATATATTGATCGTATCGAAAATATCGATATCGATTTAAAGATATGGTGATTATTATTAATTAAATATAAATATTTTCAACATAACTCTGCAAAATAATGAATTAAACTATAACACACAATTTAGAATCAAAATATTGCAAGTTAAATACATATAAGAAAAGTTTATGTTGTGTTTGGTATAATACAGTGTGCCGTGGTGGGTAAAATAAATCACAAATTTCTATAAATTTTATACTAAAATGTTACATAACATTAAAATTTTAATATATATATATATATATATATATCATTTACAAAATAACAAATAAATAAATCAATAATCTTGTATACAAAAGAATTTCCACCTTAGACCGATACTTATTGAAATATCGGTAAAGATATGCAAGTCAAATATCGTATCGATACCCACAGATATACAGATATATAAGAGATATATCGAGTATATTGGATATATTTTATTCCATGAAGCTAACCATCTATCACTAAGCAACCATACGTCCTTATCTAGTGCACATGTCCTGATATTTGTGAAAGTTAGTATGAAGTTCATAGGTAATTGTGATATGCATATTTTGAAAAACCGGCTATTGAATTAAATATTTTTGTAATGGATATCATATCTGCCAAAATCACAGTTATTCTCGATGAGCTTCATGCTGACTTTTGCGAAAGTCTATGTTAATACGACTGGTACCGACTAAATGATATCAATTCTAAAGTTTGGCACATATGTGCTCTAATGCATTAATGCTATATTTTGACATTTTTCATTTTTTTTTAAGGGAAAGTATAACATGGCAAAAATGCTACTTGAGGTGCCAAATTTGCTAGTTCTATGTACCATTGCTAAAATTTAATTGACACCCTAAATGGCACACCATTGGCTAATGACATGTTTGTCTAATGACATATATTCTGGGAAGAGGTTTCAGCTTTGAGCACATGGAAGTTCATTAATTGACATCTCAAATGGCACACCATTGGCGAATGACATATTTGTATAGTGACATATATTCTCACATTTAGGAAAGAGATTTCAGTTTCGAGCACATGGAAGTGCATTTATATCCATTTATTAATACTGAGGCGGGTTTTAGATAAGGGTAGATTTTGATCTATCGTTTGGGGAAAAAAATGTGGCACACCATTGGAATAGCCTATTTGAGTTGATCACATACTAAATTTTGGTAATGACAATTCAAATGGATATAATTGGATATGCTCTAATAGGTCATCTTGATGTAAGTTTAATTCGATTGCTTATAGGGTTTAGAAGACTTGATAGAAATGAAGTATTTATATAACATGTAGGGTCTGTTAATTTGTATTATAGTTTTTATTTATTTTATATTTTTTAAATTACTTGTTATGTACAAATTATCTCTTTATAAGTTAAAATTTTGATATTAGAAGTGATTGTATCAAAAGTTAGGGGCCTTAACTTTTACCACAATCCCTTCTAGAATCACTTATAGTATGAAATTTTACCAATCATACGATCACCCCTCAAATTTTACCAATCATACTATTCAACAAGTTCATTCAAATTGATATTGAAGATACACTAGGCCAAACAGTAATTCCAAGAATTAGAGTCGTGGTTGATCCCGAAAGTGCTCTACCTTCGAAGGTTAGACTTGCATTTGAAGATGGGGAAGAATTTACGGTTATTTATGCTTACAATGGCCTTCCCTTTTGTCGGAAATGTGGATATTTAGGCCATTTTGTTGGTAGATGTCAAAAGTCTGAACCCACAATTTCAAAAGGAATACAAGATATGTTTAATGCCAACTAAAGTATCATCCAAATGGTTCATTGTCATGGATACGTCCCAGAGTATGTATTCAAATCCGAACAGAGCATCATACTATAACCAGAAGTGTGGGAAGGCATGGGGGAAAGTTTCAAGTATGTCCCAAAGAATTGTCCATTGCTTTGGAAGGGGCAAATACAGATTCTAATGGGGGAAGAAATATTAACAAGCTAAGGATGAAAACTTCAATAAGAAATGCTAAGGAGGTTAAAGGAGAAATGATTTTTCCGGGCAAAACTAGAGGCAACCAATCTCAAGAGGAGGCCAGTGCATACCACGCACCCGCCACTGAATGTGGAAATTTTGTGCCACACAATACTGAGATGATGTCAGGCTTTATTATGGCAACCAAAGAGAGTGCAACACGTGGACACAGCAATTTAGGGAATAAGTTAGCAAAAAATATAGAGGAGCAGCATAAGGAATCTGGGCTAAGCTTTACGGGATTAGTTCTCAAAGAAAGTTGTGGAGGTGGGTTAGATATTGGGCCAGCCAGCATCATGAATTCAGGCATTCAGCCCAAGATATCATCAATCAAGTGGACCACAGTAAAGAATAACACTCTAGGCATGAATCGTTTCAATTGGGACCACAAAGGAGCCCAATAGACCAAGAACCCAACATGTCTTTGGGGTTACCAGACTTTGACACAGACAGGCTCCACGGCACAGAGAAGTTCAACCAAATCATAGGCCCAACCAATATGTCAGTATGCCAACTCAAATGTCTCACAACTCTCTCCCTGAACATGGACAGATTTCGACTTGGCTTAATTCTCAGCAAGCTGCCCAAACATTTACGGAAATTTCAAAGGCTAATAATCTAAACTGGAACTCTAGGAACTCTGGAAGCAATTGGTGGGATGAATTTGTAAGAGTCCAAACTGTGGGGCAAAATGAGACTAGAAACCAAGCAACTATAGAAGGGTAGCATGACAATCAATAGACTGGAATGAATGATAAGCAGGTAGAACAATGAATCTTAGTTCCACAAATGAAGAATGGTAGAGAGCACCTATTAGTATTATGCCCTAAAAGTCAATCTATGTATTGATCTTAGGACTATTGATATTCATTTATTTCATTTATTAAATATATTGATTGAACAAGTTTATGTATTATTATCTTTATTCTTGTATGTTTGAATAATAATTATCCATAGATTAAAAGTTGAAAAAATAATTACTCAAGAGTTGAGATAAATGAGACTTATATTTCTCATAACATTAATCTTAAATATTCATAGTTGTAGGTTTATCAAATGGGTAATGATAAACTAGTAAGACTAGCACAGGTTATGTTTGCGCAATATGAGGATACTGAGTTTCAAGTATTTGTGTAGAGACACTATAGCAAACTTGTGGGTGCTTGTTAGAGAATAAAGTACACTGAATGTGATTGACATAAAGTTTACTATATGAAGTTTTATTTATCTGTCAAATAGCAACTTACTAGTTACAGTGACATAAGTAATCCTTAGACCTGAGGCATCATAGTTATCTTGTATTTGAGACATTAGGGTTTAATGATACACCTTACATATCTTATTGAATCTTAATGTAAATATGGTTGTATCCAGTGGCCCTAATGGCACAAGTATGGAGATAGGTGAATGCACAATAATGAATCTATCACTCTCAAATAAAGAGATAGAATGTCCTATGTAATCCTAACTGATATAACTCATAGGAATCTCTGGCCAGAGTAGAGTAACTTTGAAAAGAGTTTTCAAAGGGCACTTAAGTGAGTTGATATCATAGGATGGTTTACATATAATTAAGTTGTTAGTTTGACAGTCATCCATACTATAATAACTTAATTGGGACATTATATGAATGAATGATCTTATTATGTCTTAACTGTTAATTGAAGGGTTCACTTTGTTTATTTCACAGTGTTCAAGGTATGTCATTATATGCTGTTAGGTGTCACTCATGATTAGTAGAAGTCCGAAGAATGTATATTGATATTTATTCTTCATAAGGGAAATTAAATAGAGTTTCAATTCTAATTGAACCCAAGTAGAAAGAGCTTTGCTTAGGGTTCAACGGTTGGTTCATGAGAAAACTGCTTGTGAAATAAACTGACACTTAAAGAACAATAAAATGTCAGTTTTTTTCACAGACAGTTTTCTCAGAAACCAATCGTTGGATCACTGTGATTTTTGACAGACATGACATACGTAACAGGAGTATCAAATCCAACGGTCGATTTTTCAAAATACCTGTCCCAACTATCCCAATAAAGAGTGGACTGTATTTATCCAAATGGGGTCTGGACCCCAATGGTTCATTTCTGTATATATATATATATATATATTTGTTTGAATTGAATAACGACACATAATCAAGAAATTTAGCTTGATAAAGATGACTTAGAGGCATTTGATTGTCTCATTTTTAGTCTTGATTGTTAGGATGCACTTATCTAAAAATACATCCAAGAGAGAGGTTTTTTGAGGTTGGGACTTTTGGGTAAACTTAGGCACCGTTTGAATTTATTTTTTATAATTACTTATTTGCTTTTTTTAAATTTTTCTAAGAAATTATATATTGCAAATTTTTAAAAAAGCAAATAAGTACTTATAAAAAACAAATCCAAACAGTGCCTTAACTTATAAAAAGGACTTTTGGATAAAATGAAAATATAGTAAGACTTTTGTGTAAACTAAGCTTATAAAAAGAAAGCCCATTAATTTACCTGATTAGTATTTGCCGACTTAGCCACGCAAACACTTGAATGATCATTAGATCACTCAAGTGGTTTAGATCATCACTCGGATTGTCGAAATTTAGTGATTATTTGAGTGTTTGCTGATTTTGACTAAGTCAGCAAATGTTGACTTGATCATTTCTATTTATATACATGAAGTATATTTCATCTAATTTGCTTGAGATAATAATTAAAAACTTTCAAAGAAAAAGGATTAAAATATATAAAACCTTTCATTAAATAAATTAAACTAATCCACTTTTAAACGAAAATGTAGTAACCACAATTATATCTCTACCCATCGTTCCTCCTGTAACTAGTATAACTATATTTGTTGTCGAGCAAAGGTATACATGAGAATGAATCTATTTGATTACGCTTTTCAATTTAGTTGATTGTTCATAATATTTTAATAATGTTTTAATAAAGCAAGACAAAAATGACTAACAATATATATATATATATATATATATATATATAGTCTTGATGTAGTCAGCATATGTTTACATAAGTCATGTAAGCATGAAGTTCATAGATAATTGTGTTATGTATATTTTGAAAAATCTAACCCTTAGATTAGATAGTGTACTTATGGATATATCATGGATGCCAAAAATCACTGTGATTCGATGTCAGAATTTGAAAATATAGTTATGAAAAATTCTGACCACCGAAAATTGTCATAATTTTTTTTTTGGCAACATTTCTGAGAAACTGACCGTTGGATCACTGCGATTTTTGGCATACATGAAATGTATAAGTATAATATCTAATCCAACAATCAGTTTTTCAAAATTTGAATCACACAATTATCTATAAACTTCATATTTATGTAAGGTTATATAAGCATATATATATACTGCATCACACATGCATGCATATCCGTGTTTTTAATTGCCGTTTCTATCTTTTAATGACGAAAGTTACTGTCCATGACAAGAAAACAACACTAGCAATAATTCTACCCGCTTTGGAAAAGAGCAACATTTCGAGACTTGAAATATGGGTCTAAGGATGATTATTCTTAATTTCCTGCAGCCAGTCTAGAGAAGACAAATGAGAATTTAAAAGGAGTGGGACAATTGTAAGAGGACTCTTTGTGCAGCTAGTTACTGCAATTTCTCCACTTTTTTTTTTCCCCCCTTAATTTTTCAGTTATTGAATTTCAATGATGGGACTATCTTTGTTGGTCTTAAAACTATAGGGTTTTGTAAATTTTTTGGAAGAAAAGAAAACAACGAATTGAATTAATAAGATAAAATCGAAGATGTATGAATCATTTATGGCTGTTGTTTTAGGATAGTAACTTGTTAATATTATGGAAGCTGGTGGTCTGAGAGTTCAATTGTCTTATAAGATAAGACCCTTTATTAAAAGGTTTTTAAATTAATCTGTCGGGTAATTCGGACAGTCAAATTAAAGATCACATCTCATAAAGCAGAGGTTTTGAGATCAAATCTTAGTACTTTGGAGATGATAAGTTTTGAAGATGATTTTATCATTTTCTAGATATTATTCTAGACCTAAATCTGAGTAGGAGTATATTTAAATTACCTTATATTGAAAAAAAAAAGAAAAAAGAAAAAAAGAAGAAGTTCTTTTTTGATGTAATTATATTTGAGCAAGATCTAGGCCTAAACCTAATATATCAACTATCATGGAGTATTTGGGCCTAGACGTTACTCAAACAGTTTGAGTCAAACTCAATTAGGTAGGCCCAATCCTAGTCGAAAAATGTTCATTAGGTTCAAGTCAGCCCAATACCCTAAACCTACAAAGCACTTGCACCATTTATACAATTGGATTGACAAGCAGGTGGGCCATGCATATGTGTATACTTGAAAGCCTGTAGCCAATATTTATAATATTAACTAGGTTCTTTCACTTTGCTTTGTTTAATATCGTTATTTTTATTTTTATTTTTGGGTAGAAATTCAATTTGTTATTTTGTAAAAAGGGAACCTAGCTTTGGGTCATTTAAGCTAAGACCATTATTTTTATTTTTATTTTTTTGTGTGGGTGGTGGGTTTTGAAATTTTAAGCTAAGATTAATCTCTAAATTTTAAGAAAAATGCTTTCACAATAAATGGCATACAATAAACAAAAATTTGAAAGTTCCATTTACAAAATCTCTCTCCCCCCCTCCCCCCCTCCCCTAACCCTATAGAAGCTAATCCTTACCCCAAATTCCCAATTCTAACAAATGGGTCGATGCATGAGATATCTTTACCCCCTCCAAATTTCCAATTCTAACAAATGGGTAGATGCATCATATATCTTTACCCTAATGGTGAAGATACATGCCACTAGAAACGGGCCATCAACCATTAAGGTGCACTAAAATGTCCCTCTAATTAATCCTATATAGGCTCTAAATCTCTATGTAGATTGGTGAAGCTGCTTGGACACATTCCATCTGTGTAAAACCTTGCCAAAAACATCATAGAACACAATCTCTGACTCGGTTTGGCTCAATTGTACAGACATGAAACCTTGCCCATCATAGAAGAAGTTTACACCACCTCTGTTCTTCTTTTTAATGTCCCCCCTCCATGCCTTTGAGCCTGCTCCACTTGTTAGAAACTGTATGGGGCTGCAACAGGAACTTGTATCAGTGACATTATGCAATATGCATGCAAATCATTTCAATGACCAAATTTAAAAAAAAAAAAAGAAAAAAAAAATTCTAGGACGTTTGATCAATTTTACCTGTCTGTGTCACTGATGTGTTCAAGGCAATGATCATGCCCATTCATGTAGAAATCAACATTATTGGCCTGAGAGTTGATTATGAAATCAGCAATGTAAATTTGAATCAAAATGTTTAACTTTGATTTTTAAAATTTGGCGTAAGAATAATGATAAATTCATTAAGGTACCTGGAGAATCGGGAGAAGTCCCTTTATAAGCTCCTCAGTGTCACCATGATGCCCCACACTTCGAATTGCATGGTGACCAACAACAATCTTCCACTTTGCAGTTGATTCCCTCAATGCGGATTCTACTTCCTAATAATTAGATGGGTATAAAATAATATTGATTAAAAATGAAGTTGTACACACTTGAAGCTGCTTCTAATTATACTATCAGCACAGCATTAATAAATTATAATAATAGAATTAAAACTAAATCAAAATTAAATCAGCAGGTTAGATCTACTTTGTTCCAGTTATCTGATTTTTAAAGAAATCAGCTTAAAATTGGTTTGAAAAATACTACATTATGCCTTCCTTTTAACAAATTTATAGTAATAAAGGAATTTATCGAACAAAAATCAAATCAAGTAGACTCATCTTCAGCTGATTAGATTTTCAAGTTTGTCCCTTACCTTCAATAGCTTTGAAGTGTAAGCCTTGCGAGAGGTGATGCCCCGCCAATCATACTTATGATCCTTGGTATCAGTAAAGTACAATTTGACAAAAGGAGTCGTGTCCACAAAGAAAATCTCAGCTGTTTCTGGAGAAAATATTAAAGAAGGTATGATAATTAATATATGATTTTATTTAATTCTTTCCCTTTCAATATCACAATGTAATTAATGAGAATTAAAAGCTTAATTGTAAGAGGCATTCATTTACCTGCATTGACAACAAATGATCTTAGGCAGAGCCATCTATTATCAATTTTCCTAAGCAGAGGGCTCAACTGTGCCAATGCGTCACCCCTATAATCGTGGTTGCCCAAAACTGCATCAAAACAATATAAGTTGAGAGAGAGAGAGAGAGAGAGAGAGAGAGAGAGAAGCAGAGTGTTTGTTTACCGCTGTACCACTGCTTTTGGAGGCTCTTGGCTGTATAGATTTTGGTAAATGAGTCCTCAAATGCGGTGTCATGTTCACTAATCAATCCGTCATCATAAAAATTATCCCCCGTGGAAACTACAAAATCAATATCTAGCTTCTCTCCAATCCTTCCCATCTACAAAAAGAGAATGTTCAGTAAAAAATACAGATTATATATATGTAACATATATAAATATTATATTCCATCCTATATAATATAATATTTATGTGAGAGAGAGAGAGAGAGAGAGAGAGAGTCAGGAATACCTGAAAAGCAACTTGAGATTGGTTGAAGGTTCCTCGTCTCCCCCAGTCACCAAGCACCAAGAAACTAAGGGATCCATCTCCTTTGATGGGGTGTTCAAATCTCTCAAGCTCTGCAAAAATAGAGCCAAAGCTAATGGTGCAGAGAAGGCAGAGAAGCAGAGTTTTGTTATAGAAACCAGCCATGGACTCTGTAAAATTGAACAGAGGAATCAAAGCAAGACCCAAATTAAAGAATTGATGCTGGCAAAGATTTGTAGTAATCTATATAATTCTAATAATATGGAAGGAGAGAGAGAGAGAGAGACGTAGCGTTTTGTAAAACTTTTAAGGCCCACTGCCCTTTTATAGCCATAAACCAATTAAAGCTGCAATGATTCAATTACACTAGTACTCCTATTTAATAAATTTATTTAAGAGTGAGCAAATCATTTATGACAATTTACCCATATGCTACTCTGCATTAGCTTCCGCATTTTCATTCTGAAGCAACCAACGTAATGTTGCCAACTTGCCATGTTCAAAAGAAAAAAAATGGTAACATGAGCAAGTGAGTCACTGACAATTGTATGACATTTTCAAATTGCAAGTGCTAGCAAGATCGTTTGTAGTTGCACTCCGACTCTTATTCAATCACCACCAACTATATCAATCACATGCAACCACTTGATATCAACCGTCCACGTGCACTTGATTTAAAATAAGTTAGAACAATATTTCCAATTACAATATACAAATTTGATGATCCTCATTCATTTTTTGGATTACCAAAATAAAAATAAATATAAACGTGTATAGAGGTGTTCCATAATGCTACATTATATATGTATTTAATTTTTCACAATTTGTATTTAAGAAACTAATAATCCGATCACTATAAACCTGTCATGCATAGGAAAAATATTAAATCCAACGGTCGATTTTTCAAAATACCCATTTTACATTGGCCAAAAGGCTAAATCCTCATATAAGGAAGTTCTCACACAAACTGGATTCTATATATATATAGAGTAATTTTTTTATGAAGACTTCTTTATGTGAAGACTTGGTTTTCTAGTCAATGTAAGATAAGAAATTTGGAAAACTGACCGTTGGATTAGATATTTTTTAATGTATGTCATGCATGCCAAAATTCATAATGATCTGACAGTTAGTTTCTAAAATACGAACCGTGAAAAAATATGACAATTAAATACTGTCATAATTTTAGAAACCATCTGTCAAATCACCGTGATTTTTGGTATGCATATCATACGTAGGATGAATATTCAATCCAACGGCCGGTTTTTCAAAATATATGTCCTACATTGGCTAAAAAGCCAAATCCTTATATAAACTTACGTGAGGACGTTCTCATAAAAAAAAATTCATATATATATATATATAATTTGTAGTTGGCAGGTTAGGAAATGAACATGGGAGGGAGAGAAGCAATGGGCAATCAACATCTTAATATGAAAAACAGTTGTCGATAACCTACCAAGGAAATAAAGAGGAATAGAGTGGTGGTCCAATTACAAAACATTATGCGAATATGCCAAAGGATCTTCATTGGTATAAGTCGTTGAACCCTTAGAATATTCGGCCCTCCATGGTCCATGCCATGAGTCACCGCCACCCTATCTTCAGGGAATGGGCCCCACTAAGTCCTATTTTACAAGTTAAACCCATACTGCATTCAAAGTTGCAGGGATGCCCTTAATTATTGATGTTTACCAACTGCAAACCAATAAAGTAGTTTAGGGCTAGTATTGGAGTGGAAGTTTTGAAATTCAACCTTGCCATCTTGCTATCTTGCCATCATGCATGATTATATTGAGATGGATGGAGTTTGTGAATGATTTTGTCTATTTCGATTTCTATAAATTAATTTGAATCTAAATCTAAATGGAAACTGACTAAGAATACACTAAATTAACAAAAAAATATATTAATAAATAATAACTTTGCATCAATGCAATCACAAAGACAAGAAAGTGGGGCTGGCGTGTATTAATTTTCTTATACTTAATTTTGCTACATGAAATTTTTTCCATCCCAATATTCTAATGTTATTAAATAAATATCAATATTCTTTTATGTACTTGAAGCTTGTTTATGGGGGTATACTGCCCCACCTCGTGACTTAGCCCTAGCCTCCTAAGATTAGGGGTGTGTGCGGTCGGTTAATTGGGGGCGAGTTATTGGTAAAACCGTCAATCAACCCATTCTTGGCGAGTGGCTAATCCACTTAATAGCCGCTGGCCCGCAAGCCTTATAATTTGGCAGATTGGTTGAATTAATGGCTAGTTTCAACCGACTGATTGGATGGGTCAAGCAATACACATTTATAAAAGTACCTAAAATAAAATAAAATAAATATTGTAACTAAATCTCAAGATGTCTAAGTGAGCAAACAACATTTGAGACCCTAAAACTTTGTAATTTTGGTATCACAAATTTATTAAAATTCTAATAAGGTGTTAAACTTCAGCATCCTAGAACTTAAGTTTATCTATGTAAGATATTTCAACTTTAACTTCAGAATCTATTCTAGTCACCCTAATATTATTAGGGTAGTTCTATTGCCACCCACGTAGATTGCTAGTACCATCCACTTGCTATCTATATTCACCACTAGAATTTTAAAATATATTTTTTGCTATCTACACCCTCCCTAATACCCAAAGTAACCCCAACTCAATTAATTTTAAAATATTTGTTACTTCTTATACCCACATATGATGATATTATACTAGTGTCTAATGAAAATTCTGCAATGTTCAATAACACCCGATGAATATGTCTATATATTCGGTAAAGAAAACTAAACATAATGAGATATTCAATTAGTTTTATCTGAATATTAACCAGTGTTCAGTATTACAGGCCCGAATAAATCACGAGTTGAAGATACTTTTTTTTTTTTAAAAGTACGTGTGTACATTATATTTGAAAAAAATGCACAGCTCCATTGTGCTATTAGTTTGCTCTTAAGCTTCAACTCTTCACTGACTTGATCGTTTAAGGCTTTTCAGCAATCACCCTACCGGTGTCGCGAAGGCATTTAATGGTCATTTTGAGCATTGGTTTCAGGATAACGCTTGGAGAAGGAGCAAACCAGTCTTTGACTATAACAGGGTGATTGGAGAGGATAGCACCACTTTGGTCGCCCAATTAAACACTCCCCTTTCCCATTACACAATAAAAAATGCTATATAACCATAAACTTTAAACCGAAACTAAAAACCAAAATGATGTGTCATGCTTTGAGTGGTATGTGAAAAAAATAGAATCTATTTGAGAGAATGATTAAACCACTCAAAGCATGACACATCATTCTGATTTTTAATTTCGAGTTAAAATTTCTGGTTGTATAGCATTTTTGTTACACAATTTCTTCTTGCCTCGTCCACTAGTCCAAGCTCTTTACCTACTATCCAAGTCACTGAAGAATTGCATGTCACCCATGAGCATGCGAGTACTTCTGCTGCAATAGACCTTGTCTAGTAATGATTCAAATACATAACATCCCTCTAAACTATGATTTAAACCCTAGTCCATTAAAGTGACTTTTGTATGGCCATTATTGGCATTTCCGTACAAAATCATTTTCTAACTTAATAGCCAACTATAGTCGAACAACCTTGCTGGGAGCGGAAATCCCATGAACTCGTGATAGTGCTTATAGGTTATGCCACAAAAAAAAATCCGAATCCATTAACATAAAGAGAAGAATCTATACCTTGAGATCTGTTTGGATTGATCTAAAAAATTAAGAACGGTTGATCACTGCTCGATCCCTTTCAAGCCTCTGTGGACCAGCCACCTGACGGGCTTGTGAGGTGTCCACATCATCACCGGGCGATGATTAGGGATTTTTAGAAAACAACAAAACAAAGGAGTCGCCACCTTATTTTTAAGGAATAAGGAAACCATGAAAATGTTTTATTTTTAAAATCAAAACAAAACCAAACTCCATTTTCAATGAAAAGACAGTCTACAAACCAGAGTTGGATCCGGGGGCTAGGTTACGACGTGGGAAGGCCCAAACTTTCGCTTGTAGGCACCCACCTCGCCTAATTAAAGGACTTCCAATTTATTTGGGCTATTTAAATTTCTTATTACAAACAATCCTAAATAATCTAAATCAACCAATAAAGTAGTGATATAAATGCATTATCTATATTAGTTATATTAATAATAAAAATATACACAAACAAACCCTAAAAACCTAGAATACCCTACGGACATCCTAGGGCGGACTTGAGCCCTATTAGCGCCTACGTAACTTATTAGTATCACCTAGCAAGTATCAAAGTCCACGTAGTTCGACTACCCTAGGACTCTCCTATTGTAATCGATCACATCATCAAAAGTATTTCAACTTAATTCAAGACTCTATCTTCGAGAGTTTTTATCCGTTTAAAATTATTTATTTGAAATCATTTCAAATTAAAAGACTTTTTCAAAATCCAAATATTCTAAACAATTCTTATCTTTAGAATTCAATTCCAATTGAAAATCTTTTTCAAGGATATTTCAATAAAACAAATCATATCGGTAGAATCTTATCCCAAGATAAAAATTTTAAAACATTTCAAATTCTTTTGAAAATCAATTAATAATCAAATCTTTTATAAAAATCATATTCATTTCATAAAAATCACATTAAAATCTGTTTAGAAAATCCCTCGAAGATAGACTCTTAAATCTACTCTAATACTCAAATCAGATAATGATTTTTACAACAAAGGACAGTCCTAGGGAAGGTTAAGTGACCTTCCTAAGCCTAGGGTCTCTAACTAGCCCTAAAGTTTGTTTAAAATCCGAATATACTAATGCAAATGCATGCTGGAAATTAAATAAATCAAACAAATATGCATGATATTAATTCTAACAATGCATGAAAATGCTCCTAAGTGCACACTAATTTTACTATGTGATCCTAGGCATATTTCTAAGTTAGATTTGACCCTAAAATGATTTTTAGAAGTCATTTAAGACCATTTTCAATTCCGGACAGATTTGAAAGCGGACTTTAAATCATTCTAAAAACTTTGAAAAGAAGTAATAAAAATCGTGTTAATGACCTAGCATGCATCCTACATGAATATACTACAAGAATACTATAATAATCATGCGAAAACATGGCTTAAAAATGATAATAAAGCCATTTTAAAATATATATTCAAATCTGGACAGATTTGAATACATACTTTAAATAGCCTAAAAATCATTCTTAATCCATGGAAAATAATGAACAAACACCCTAATATGCATACTAACATAATATACAAATTTAACCTACGAAATATACATGTAATCATGGCTTAAAAATGCTATTTAAGCCTCATCTAAGCCCATGTTCAAATCTGGACAGATTTGAACCTTGACTCTATGGGACTTAATTAGCATAATTAATCCATTCAAAATAATGAACAAAAATCCTAACTAATATGCTTGACTAGATTATTAAAATAACATCAAAACTAACAAAAGTATGCTTAAACAATTAATTTAAACACAAGGGGAGGATCTTACCTTTGCATGCTCCCTCGTACACAATTTATACATTCAAACCACATATCGAGTGTTTAAATAATCTCGAGTGTTTAAATAATCATAAAAACACGAAAGAAAGACTCAAGACTCACTACAAAAATGCCTCAACATACTTACACAATCATGGATATCATATAATCATCACAAGATTTCAAAAATCATGCAAACACATTGAAACATTATCCTAACCATGCTTACTAACATAAAATCATAATGAAAGACACCCTAAACATGCTTACTAACATAAAATCATAAAAAAGACATTCTAAACATGCTTACTAACATAAAATCTTAATAAAAGACATCTTAATCAAACCTACATATTCCTAAACACACAAATATACTACTGTCCTATATAAGAAAAATGAACTACATCCTATTCTAACATGCAAACATATTAAACAAATACCATGGATAATCAAACTCAAGCTAATATGATATTATCATGCATGAACAAGCAAGAGATATCCTATCATATATAACAAACACATAAAATAGGAGATGATTCATCTCATATGAAAATGAGAAGAACTTCCACCATAGCATAGAAGAAGATTTACATGAGAATGAAATATATGAAAAACAAGGATAGAACACTTACCCCTCTTCTCCCTTATTGGCTACCTTTCTTCAAGCTTCAAAGCTTTGAATCCTTTCTTCTTTCCCTCTTCTCCACTCTGGTTCTCTCCTTAATTGATGAACCAAAAACGAATTTCTAAACCCTAGCCTCTTGAACTCTTTGTGAACCTCCCCCTTTCTAACTCTATAGTAGTGTATTTATAGAGTTAGGGTTTTAATCATTGAATGGTGGAGATTAATCCATCTAAAAACAATCCTAGGACTTAGAATGAATCCCTTTAGGGTTTACAAGCTGAGTTCCTTCGAAAAATGCCCCAAAAAATAGAATCAAATTGGCCAAAATAGGTGAAAACTTCCAAAAATAAAAAATGGGGTCGACCATCCTGGTGACCATCCTAGCCTGGACGGCTGGCCGTCCTGGGCTGGACGGTTGGCTGTCCTAGCTAGGACGGTCACTGTAGTGACTTTCCCAAATTTCCCCATTTTCAATGGGATTTTGTATTTTGGTCATATCTTGGTCAATTCTCACCCAAATTCGATGATCCAGGTATCAAAACGACCGTGTTTTGATCCTCCACACTTTTAGAAGGTTTTTGGGTAAAACAATACTTGACCATGGTCAAGGGTTTTGGTAAAAAGTTAGCCGATTGACCCGGTTGTGCCAAAATTGGTCAAATGACAATCATTGTTTTATAAAATTGATCAATTAAGCTTGAACCACTTCTAAAAACATTGTTTTAATATGAAATTGGTATTTGAAAACATATTTTGAAAATATTTAATTTTGGTGAAAACGGCCAATTCACGGTCAATTTGACTGAAACCCTAGTTTGACTTATTCTAGCCTGTGGAATCGATTTTAGGCGAATCTACCCCAACCATCCAAAGGCTCAATTGACACTTCCAATACACTCCCCACATCCATATAAACCTCATGAGACAATCCGTTTCGAATTCGGAGGTCATTCGGAAATTATACGAGAAAAATGACGAAAATGCCCTTCAAGTCGCAAAAATCCTAATTATCTATCGAGCTCTCATCATAATGCCATGAAAATTTACAGGGATGTTCTACAACACATCAAAATTCGAATTCAATACAAATGGGTTGATTCCAATCCAAATGTACACATGAAATAATGAATTGTCCTTTTCCTCATAAAAGGGCAATTTAGGTAGTTTGGTCTTTACAAGGCCAATTCCTCACCAAATAATCAACTCTTCGAGTTGATCATTTGTATAAGTATATGATAGAAATAATCGGTAAAAATGGGGTGTCCACAGCCTTCTACCGTATTCCCTAATGCCAGAACGTGAAGAGAGAGTGGCTCTCTATGTGCTCTCTTTGATGCACGGCTGCCTCTAGGGTTTAGAGAAAATATTTCTTTTTAACCTAGTGGCTGCCCAACATGGCATATATATAGGCAATGGTAGGGACCCAAAGGCAAATAAGTTTCGGGCTCCTAATGTAAATATTAAAATCTATTTACATTAATTATAATTCATTCCACTAAAGAATTATAATTGCGCTCCCTAGCTTATTCGAAATTAAATTTCGAGCTCTTTGTTATTAAATACTTATTAATCTCCCCACGTTAAGATTACAGATACCCGTTGATTAAATTAAATTATTGACAATTTTATTTAATCAACATTTGCTAATCTCCTTGAGACCTTCCACTTAACTTATTTGATATGTCGGATACAAAATCCACCTATAGGGTTTGACATAATCAAAACTTATATGTATCCTCAAGGGGGTATCATCAATCCCTATACCAGGACGTAGATTCCTGTTAATAATTAATGTTCACCATACAATTAATGCAGTTATCTAACTCATTGAGATTTTTAACCTATAAAGATCTCACTCTTTATGAATCAAAATAACTAACAATAAATGCATGTGTCCATTAATTATTTTGGGATTAAGAGTATAAGTATTCATAATAACCATGAGGTATTAATTGTTTTATGTGTCAGTATAAAATAATTACCCCAATATGGTCTCATTCAATACACACAAGTGTACTAGCACAAGAAGTTGAAACTAAACCATTCCTCATAGTTAAGACAGACCTACTGAAATCATGTGCTACAATCTTACTAATGGTGTGTCCAACTCCATCTCAGATTGTGAACAATAAGCTTATATTCTACAAGAACTGATGATCTGATCTTCTGTGTGTAAGCCGAATTCTACACACCAGATCATCTACTATGTAGAATAAAAGACACACATGCATAACATTAGAAGATAATATAATGCAAACATAGCTCATACAGATTCTCATTTAAAATGCAATATCAGAATTCATTAATAAATAAATACTAAGGTTTATTACATAAAAGCATGGCTTTTAGTATATATCCCTAACAAACCTAACCCAATTACCATGGTTATGATTGTGAACCATCGGGAATTCGATGCATCCACATTAGCGGAATTGAATTTTTGAAAAAGAAAAAGAGTCGCCACCTTATTTTTAACGAATAAGGAAACCTTAAAAAATATTTTATTTTAATCAAAACAAAAAAATCCATATTTTTGGAAAAGCACAATCAACGACCAAAGATGGATTCGAGACTAAGTTATGATGTGGGAAGGTTCTAAGACCACAATCTTGTAGGCACACACTTCATCCTAATTAAAGGTCTCTTAATTTACTTGGACTATTTAATATCTCATGTATATAACTCCTAACTAACTAAAACAAATAATAAAAAGAAAATCAAACAAAATCTTAAAAACCTAGGACACTTAGTATCCTAGGGGAGACTTGAGCTTTATTAGCGCTTACGTATCTTACTAGTTTCCTAGTAAGCTTCAAAGTCCACGTAGTTCGAACTAACATATGACTTATCCTATTGTAGGGAATTACATTCATGTAAATCCTTATCTAAAGGCTTATTTTCCAATAATCCAACTCATTTAGAACTCTATTTTAGAGAGACTTTGTTTTATAAAATAACTCTTTGTTTCGAAAGATAACTTTGATTTAAAAATAAGTTTTATCCAAAGAAAATTTGATTTTGAAAATAACTCTTTCAAAGAATCCAATTTGATAAAAACAACTATTTTTCAAAGAGTTTAATTTTGATAAAAACACTTGAAAAATAGAATTTTATTTACATAAAAAACTTAAAAACATAATTTTATTTTGAAAACAATTTTATTTAGAAAATAAGTATCTCAATACAAGAATTCTAATTGAATTAAAGGAATCGATCATGATTGTAATTCTTATAATAATACAGTCCTATGGAGGTAAGAAACCTCTCCTAAACCTAGGGTTTCTAAACTACACTTAACCCTACTTGTATCTAGAGGCTAATCCATCCTAAATTAGGGTTAATTGTGAACCTAATCATGCTTCTAGATTAATATGCAATTTTGGACAGCAACTAAAATATATGAAAATATGCTTGAAAGATATACTAAATGGTCCAGAAAAATAAAATGATAAACTCAACCCTAATGCTTTCTAAGGGACCTCGAGTGCAGTTTCTATGTTAAAAACCCTAAAAATCACTTAAAACATGACTTAAAAGCCTATTTAATATTCTGGACAGATTACTAAATATTCTTTAAATCATATTTCGAACATTCTAAACATCCTAAAAATCATGAAAAATACTAACACACACATTCCTACATGTTAATATGTAAAACTATGTATGGAAATAAGCAAAAAGTAACCATAAAGGTCTCAAAATTAAGCTACCATGCAAGATAACAACTATGCTTATCAATATGCTTATATCAAGAACTAAAAGTAAATATACAATAATGAATAATCACAAGGGAAGGGACTTACCTCATGCAATGCTCAATCGTTCACAATTTTTATATTAAACAATCAATTTAAATATCTCGTGCTAACTTCATCATTCTAAATGTAAACATATATCAAAACTCTAATCATGCATTAAAATAATAAATCCTATCATGTTTTCTAACATGCTAACATGCACTCACATGAAATAACATGTTTACTAACATGAAATAATAATTATCATACATAAAATAACCATGCATGCATGCAAACCCTAATATGTAAATTCTAACATGCATACTACAACAAAAATGCTCATTCACAACACTTAAAAGTGTCATATCATGTTCACGACACTTTGGGAAGTGTCATCCATTGCACTGTCGTGAAAATTTTTACGACACTTTTTGAAGTGTCGTAATTAATCAACCTTGCATGACACTTAAAAAGTGTTGTTAAAAATATTTATTGGCACGACACTTTATGAAGTGTCGTAACCGATCATACTTACACGATATTTATAAGTGTCGTAAAAAAGATATCTTAGAACGATTAAAAGTGTTGTAAAACTTTAGACCTACAATGATAGTTTATAAGTGTCGTTATATTAGTCCCGAATTTTATTTTATTTATTTATTTATTTTACACTTGTTATTTTGTCTCCTCTTGCAGTGACCTGTATTCACCTGTTTTCACGTATAAAATTATATTTCCTAAATCCCATTCCACCAATACACGTGCAAAAGATAATTGCAAAATATGGTGTACTTAATTATCAACATATATCCAAGTGCATGTTTACCTCAAACTAACATATCCAAAGTGCATGTTTACCAAGTACAAAATTATTGTTCAAAAATGAAAAATAGATGGTTCTATTACATCCAAAAAATTCACATGAGTAAATGGCAATAAAGTATAGCTTCCAAAACTAGTTTGCAAGTCTTTGACACGCAAAATGTAGCTTCATGTTGTATTTGATTGGCTTCGTATGCTTTAGGATCCTGTGAGAAAAATATACATATGCAAATTTTTGCAATTATAACTTTATATTGCACATGTGTTGATAATGTAAAATATCGAAGTATATATGGAGAGTATAAATGATAAGCCAAAACAAAAGCTATATATATATATATATATATATATATGGAACCAAGTCTTGGAACTATTCTTTTATGGAATGATGAATTAAATACACATCACATTGTTATTCAAAGTGAGAGAGAGAGAGGGGTTCACACAAACTTTCTCTAATATGCAAAACCTAGCATGCATACTACCATGCAAACCCTAACATGCACACTATCATGCAAACCCTAATATGTATACTACATAAACATGTAAAATCCTAACCCTACTTCTACTTCAACATGCTTCCTAATTTCAAAGAAAAAAGAAGAAGAAGAAAAAGAATGAGAAGAAGAAGAAGACGACTATGAAACTAGAAAACCTCAAAAGAAAACCCTAACATGCTTCTACACTATCAAAATAATAAAAGGAAAGAAGAAAAGGAAGGGGACTTACCTCTGGAGCTGCTGTAACTCTCCCCCTTAGCCTCTCCAAACAAGCCTTCACTAACTAAGCTGGTTAGTTATTATGAGCTATTTTACTTAAATAAGGGTTTGAAAAATCAACTAACCAATTGACTTAGAAATAAAATACAATTTCTTAAAAAAATTTTTGAAAATTCATTTTGAAAATATTTTAAGGTTTTGGAAAACATTAATTTTAGAAAAATGGTTGACTATGGTCAAATTAGGTCAAAACCTTAGAGATGGTCAATTAACCACTATGAACCATTATGAGCCAAATCGGTCTCGAACCAAGCCAATGCTCAATTAAATCTTTTAAATAGACTCTAAACATCCATGCAAATTCAATAAAACAAACCGGGACGAATTCGGAGGTCAAACGGAAATTATGTGAGAAAAAAGACAATTCTACCCTTAAAGTCGCAAAAGTTCTCATTACCTATCGTGCTTCGATTGGAATGAAATGAAATTTGACATGGATATTTTTAGACTCTCTAAAAACTAAATGCAAAATAAATCACTTGATCCTGACACCAAAACCTACATAAAATGATAGCCTCAATCTACATAAGGAAAATAGTATTATAGAAAACTAGGGTTTTGAGGCCTATTCCTCCAAAAATGATTAGTCTTTCTCAACCAATGGGACATGAAAATGATGACTTACATCTCATAAGTAAAAAATGGGGTGTCTACAACGATGAGGTCTCGTTGCGTCATTACGCCAACCCTCTAACACATTTGAAGAACCCCATTCCCCTTTGAAGAACCCCAATGAATGTGTTGCTGTTTCCAATCATTTTGCCCCATCGCGAGCTAATGTTCCTATGAGAGAGGATGAATGAAGCATGTCCAGTGTCCAGTCTTTTCAGCATAACAAATGAATCGAAAGTAAAAATCAACATGATGATAAGGTAGATAACATTCCCTACTTTCACTTAGTTTCGCGCCTAAGCAATCTAGGGCAATTACGGAACAAAGGGAAGTTCCAACTTTTGATGGAGGGAAGATCCCCATTCACAGCAAATATTCTATCCAAAAAGCTTCGTAAAAAGTTCCAAGCTCCTGTAATAAAACTTCATCATGGCATAACAGACATTGATGACCACATCCTCCCTTACAATGACCACTTGCACTTACATGGCTATTCTGACATTATAATGTGCGTGCGTTTCCTCCAACTCTAAAGGGTACTGCCTGTACTTGGTTCTAATGTTTAACCTTTAGGTCTTTTGATTCTTTCCCAACATTGGCAACTATTCAACAAATCTCCACTTTGGGGAGATTTGTCCCTAAATCCAAATAGACTTTGATCTATTATCCAAATGAAGGATAAAAGAGCAAAGTTGGTTTTAAACCTGCCTTTTCGAAGTGTATTCCACCAAAAATACCTAAGTCGAACCAATCATGTATCTTCAAAAGTTCCAGATTGAGGCTATAATCAAAAGTTCTAAATTGAGGCTATAACATCTATACTTATCTAAAAAGTGTGAAAAAGCTTTTACTGTTCGATTTCCAATTGATTGGCAATTGGAGCTACTATTTTGACCAGTTTCTCGATTGATTGCAGAATTGGGCTTCAAATTGAGCTCCTATTTTGACTGATTTCTCAATTGATTGGTGATTTCCGATTGAAATTGATTCGAATTGCAGTTGTTGTGATATGGGTCTTAGATGGGCGGAGTTACTTTCGTGCCCTTTATGTTTGCCCATTTTGTTTCTTCGTTGAGTGAGCAGTTGCTGGCAGTATGGTCTTTTGGGTTTCTAGAAAGGTTTGTAGATGTAATAATAACTTTAGGTTGCGTGCTTTTCATTGCTAATTTACTGCTTGGCCCTTTGCTTTTTGGTTTTTTCGATAAACATAGAATGGTTTTATCGTCATTGTCCAGGAATTTTGGTAGTACTACCTGTATTAGCTTACTGCAGCATCTTTTATGTGGAATTTGTGGCTACACGTGGATTTGGGTATGGGTCTCTAACAAATTGTTTTTCAAGCCAGTGATTTGGTTTGGTGTGAAGGGATAAAGAGATTAAGGCATATAGATTCTGAAATGGATTCTGGAATGAGTTAGCGTATTTATTTCTTATTGGCTTCTTTGCTGATCGTTGGTTTTGTGCTGATCTCGTCGTTAACCTATTGTTCTTTGTATGTTGCTTTTTATGGCTTTTATTTTTTTAAATGCGATTTTCTTTGGTTTATTTTCTCTAATATATTATATGGGTTTCAAGTTCCTGCTATTTGGTTTGAGTTGTTGATTCTCTGGTTATTATTATTATTTTTAATATTTATTATAATCCTGTGATTTTTTATCACGCTTTGTTTGGGTTCTTTTTCGTTATTATCTGTACTTATTTGCAATTGTTTTTGCTTTGAATTTGTAGGGTTTCTTCGCTTGTTGCTGTTTGTTGTGCAAGTATTCTCTTCCGGGTATAATTTCCAGCCTTGTTATCATTTTTCCTTTGTTGTCTTTTATGCTTGCATTTTGTTCCTACTGTCTTTCGTTTCTCTTTAATTTATAATAAGAATAAATCATATCTATTAAGCTTTTTGTTTTTGTGTTGTGCAATCATGTATTAATGGTATGATTTTCTGTGGTGATGCTTATTTGCTATCATTTTTTGTGGGTATGTGTGTTGGTTTTGTTGCTTTTTGTGTTCTTTTACGAGTATGTATGGACTTTATGGGTAATCTGCTCTGTTTCCTTTCCTATTGTCAGCATGGATAAAAAAAATTTCCTTAAAGGATTGTTTGTTTGTTTGGTTCTTCGATGGATGAGAGTGCATTGATAGAATGCCCAATTATGGAAATGAATCGTGATTCAGGCACTTTGATAAAGTGTCCGATTATAGAAATGCCGCATACCTTGGGCTCCTTGGCCCATGGTATTGTTGAATATAGCTTAGTAGATTGTTCAGTTATGGAAATTTATGATGAACTAATGTGTGCTGCTGATGTCCTGGATGAGAGCGTTTTAGTGGAGTGCTCGATGGTGGAAATTTTTATTGATCCTGGTGTTAGTGAAGGTATAGATTAATATCCTGTCATTTTCTCCAAAATTTTGACACGTGTGCTTTGTCATAGTGGAAATCTATAGCATTTATTAGTAATGATTTCTTTCAAGTTTTGGTTTTATATAAGGTATCTCCTCTGACAGAAAGAAGAGAAAAATCCTTGGTCCATTTGTTCAGTGTAATTTCGCTCCTACAAATTATTGTTCACCTGAAAATTCTTTGCTTTCTTCACTGATGGGTAAAATGCATTTATTTTTTCCTATATAATTTTTTTTTTTTTTACCCTTTTCCTTTTTTTCTTCGATATTTGGTCTATGAGGAGTTTAGTATTTATGCACATATATGTATATATATTAATTCATTCTCTTAAATCTTCATCTTAAAAAAATAGAAATTATTTTTGTTAGATACAGCTTGCAACGATGATGCTCTTAGTGATATTTCAATCTCTATTGGTGATTTGGAGTCTATAAATGTGTTGCGTTCTGTTCGTTCTGAAAATCAGCTTTTGCATGATGTTTTGCTTAAGTGGAAGACAGATTTATCCACTCCTTGCACTAATCATTGTCGGGTATCCGGTTTTCATATTGTTTAGTTTGTCTATGAATATGTTTTGACATCTAACTGTACGGTCAAACAACCTATTTGTATTCCTTGTCAGGTATCCAGTTTTCCTACTGTGCAGAGTGTCTATGAATATGGTTTTACCTCTAATTCTCTGGTCAATCAAATTAACATATTCGTGTTCCTTCAGACATCGTGTCTTGTGCAAGACCTGTTGTTGTTGAATTGCTGGATAAAATGATAATGCCTGATGATGGTTGTCAATATATTGCTATCAATACTTGTCTCTCCCACTTACCTGCTCAAGCATTTAGTTTCGTGCCAGTTGCATGTTCTCACTGTGGTGCTAGGAAATTTCAGCATGAACCAAAAAGATTTTGTTGTTTTGATGGAAAAATAAAGCTAGCATCCTTTGAGAATCCATAGAAACTTGTTTACTTACTTACATCATCTTATGGTGAAGCGGTTCATTTTAGGACATACATACGTACATATAATATTTTTTTTTTATTTTTCGTCGCTTGATGTTACGTATGATAAAGATCTTTGTAGAAAAAACAATGAAGTTTACACATTTAGGGTCCAAGGACAAATTTATCATTATATCGATGAACTTATTCCTTTAAACAATCCAACAGCTTATCTTCAATTGTATTTGTATGATATTGATCACGAATTTCAGTGTAGGATTAGTCAAACAGGCAGGTTGCAGCCTAATGTTCTTCAGATAATCATGTGGTTGCTCCAGAATAATCGATATTCTCTTTTCTTCCGTCAACTGTCAGACCTTCCAAACCTTATGGATCAAACTGTGCTTATCAATTCATCACCTGATTTAGATTAACGCATCTATAACACTCCGAGTGTTTCCCAAGTTGTAGGTATTTGGATAGAATCTGGAGATGGAAATGTAACAACAAATAGAAACATAATTGTTCAAGCTTTTTCTGGTCAAAGACACAAGGTGAACTACTTCTTTGGATGTTATGATCCCTTGCAGTATCCTTTATTATTTCCTCTTGGAAAAAGTGGATGGCATAGTGGTATTAAAAGAGTTAATCCATATTTGAATGAAGCTCTTTGCATCGGGCAAAATATAACGAGTGTCCTTAATTTTATTCTTCTATATTTCTTTCCTAGAGTCTATCCATCTATTTCAAAAATCTTATTCATTATCTGTACATTCACAGTCCTTACTGGTAGTAAACGTGGATCTCGAGGTAATGTCTCGGCTCGAGAATACTACTACTATATAAATTGTAAATGAGAGATTCTGATATGTCGCTCCTCCTCCATTCTGGTCGTCTGCTTCAGTAATATGTTATTGACATGTATATTAAGCTAGAGTCATCAAAGTTAGACTTCCTGCATAATAATTTGAAAAAATTAGATTTGAATTGTATTGTGGAATTGTTTATAGTATTGCAGGTGGTGAAACTTCTAATAAATGTTTTGGGCAGAGAATTATTTTACCGCCAACCTTCATTGGTGGTCCACGAGACATGAAACGTAGATTCTCTGATGCAATGGCCTTAGTTCAAAAACTTGGTAAGCCAGATTTATTCATCACTATGACTTGCAACCCATTTTGGCTAGAAATTAGACAATGTCTAGGTGAGGGTGAAGAGGCACAGAACAGACCTGACTTGACTGCCAGAGTTTTTTCGTTCAAAACTTGAAGAGTTAAAGCATGATTTATTCAAAAAGCAGATGTTTGGGCCTATTGCAGGATATGTCTATGTAATAGAATTTCAAAAAAGAGGTCTTCCTTAAGTCTTTTTTCTTGTTATTCTCAAACATCCAACAAAAATTGTTTCTCAGTTTCTTTTGAGCAGTATGTTTCAGTTGAAATTTCTTCCAAAGATATGCCTCACTTGCATGCAGCTGTAAAAAAACACATAATGCATGGTACTTATGGTGATCTTAACCCTAAGAATTTTTTGCATGAAAAAAGGTTACTGCAAGCATCATTACTCAAAAAAGTTTTATGAAAAAACTACTTAGAGAAAAGGTTCCTATCCAAATTATAGGAGGCGTGATAATGGAGAAGTCTTGAAAGTTAGAGGTTCTAACCTTAATAATCGATGGGTTATTCCTTATAATCCATATTTGCTAGCAAAATATAACTGTCATATTAATGTTGAAAATTGTTCAACCATCAAAGTTGTCAAATATTTATATAAATTTATCTATAAAGGTCATGATAGGGTTGCATTTCAATTATTTTTCCAGGTAGATCTAACTCAATTAGATAAAATTTCTGCTTTCCAGCTGTTGTCAACTTACAACTTCATCTTCCAAAAAAACATGTTGTCATATTTGATGAGCATAGTAATTTAGAAAATATAGTGAAGAGTAGATTATTATTAAAGACAATGTTGATTCAATTTTTTGATTTGAATAAAAAAACTCAAGAATCTAGAAAATTTCTTTAGAAGGAATTTCCTGAACATTTTGTTTGGAGTAAGATGGAAAGAGGGTGGACACTTCGGTAAAAAGATTAGCTATTGGAAGAATTGTTGTGGCAACTCCAAATGAGGGGGAAACATATTACCTTAGATTATTGTTGAATCATCTTCTAAGACCAACATCTTTTGATGATCTACTCACAGTTAATGACGTTAGGCTATCCTCATTCCGTGAGGCAGCTTTGATGCATGGTCTCTTGCATACAAACAATACCATTGAGGCTTGTTTATCAGAAGCCTCATTTTATCATATGCCATTTGGGTTTATGAGACTGTTTGCTACTATACTTGTTTATTGTAATCCTGTGAATCCAAAAGAGTTGTGGACAAAATTTGAACCAGATCTTTATGAGGATTTCACTTGTCAACCTGACCATGATCCATATAGATCAAGGCAAAGAGTTCTCAGTTCAATAAATTCAATCCTTGATTCTATGAGCAGAAATATAAATGAATTTAATCTCACAGATGAACCTCTATGTTTTGATAGTGATCCAACTTATTCTTCAAAAGAAATTCTTGATAAGCTATCCATGCCGGTATTATTCCATGATCTAAACCTGCATCCCTTAACTATGATCAGCGAAAATCTTATGATCTGATAATGTCGAAAGTCCATTCAAATAATCCTGCTGCATTCTTTATTGATGGGCCTACAGGTACTAGTAATTCTCTATTGTGCTCTTCTAGCAACAATCAGGTCTTCCAAATATATTGCCCTTGCTACAGCAACCTATAGTGTAGTTGCTTCTAACCTCCCACGAGGAGGAACGGCTCACTCAAGATTCAAAATTCCAATAGTTATCGATGAATATCTGGCTTGTTCTATTAGTAAATAAAGTCACTTTGCCAATCTCTTACGTCGGGCAAAATTAATAATATGGGATGAAGCTTCAATGGCTACGCGTTAAGCCATTGAAGCTTTTGATCGAATGTTACAATACATTATGTACTCACCCTTACTTTTTGGCGGCAAAATTATTGTGTTTGGAGGAGATTTTCGTTAAGTGCTTTCAGTTGTGCCTAAATCGACAAAAGAAGAAACCATAAATGCCAGCCTCATAAATTCCAACCTTTGGCCACATATGGATATTCTGCACCTTACACATAACATGCGGGCAAGGTTTGATCTAAACTTTAGTGATTTTCTTGTGAGAATTGGTAATGGAACTGAACCATTCGTTGAAAGTAGTTTGATCAAAATTCCGTCCAATCTTTTGTTGCCTTATACTGAGAATGATGAAGAGTCTTTGCAGAGATTATTTGATCTAACTTATCCTCAGTTTACAGTGAAAACTCATTTTGCATAATAAATAGAGCTATTATAACTCCAAAAAATGAGTATGTTGATCAAATAAATGATTTTTTGATACAAAAGTATCATAGTCAAGAGCATATTTATACAAGCAGAGATGAATGCATAGGATTTGAAGATCATTTGCTTGAAGAGGATTTCTTAAACAGTTTGAGTCCTAATGGATATATGCCCTATTGACTTGTCCTAAAAATTGGCTGTCCAATAATTTTGCTTAGGAATATTGACCCATCAAAGGATTTATCAAATGGTATAAGATTTATATGTCATAGGTTTGATCGCAATGTTATTAATGCTAAAAGAGCTTCTGGCGAATATCTAGGCACAAGAGTTTTAATTTCAAGAATTCCACTTATGCTAAACAAGATAGCAAATACCCATTTCCATTTAAAAGGATGCAATTTCCTATAAGACTTAGCTTTGCAATAACTATTAACAAATCACAAGGACAGACTCTGGAAAAAGTTAGACTTTACTTGCTTGAACCTGTTTTATCACATGGCCAACTATATGTTGCTCTATCAAGAGTAACCACATCTAAAAACTTGCACATTTTGATAAAGCTACAGTCAATTCTTGACATAGATTTGGACCACATTGCAAATATTGTATATACAGAAATCTTCACAACATCACATCCTCAATAGGATCAATGTCTTCTTTTTGTAACTTTTATAGGTATTTTTTCTCCTTAATATAATAGAATAAATAATTTCACTGAGCACAAGCTAAACAATTTATTTTGCAAGTTATTGCGCATCACTCAATTCTGGAGGAATCTTGCTACTTCAATCATCTTCTGTTTTCCACCATCAATCATGAAAAAACTATGCTCTTGACTGTGATAGCCTTGTTTATAATCCCATTCATACAAAATCAATGTATTCCTGCAATTGAGGCATTTTGGTGAATTTTGCCACAGGATTAGTGTGTGTGTGTGTGTGTGTGTACCTATTGTTTTACTATTTGTGTAAATAATTTCTTATGTCTTTGAGGATATTTAGGCATTCAATCATGCCTTAACCATGCCAGCAATTAGTAAGTTTTAATCCTTATATATTTTGTGTAGCAACACTATGATAAATTAAAATTTTCATTTAGTTCAGCTATGGTGGCTCAAGGATTGTCTTCTTTATTTTATTGTTTCCTTTATTTTCTTGTCTATACCTTTGACAGCTTCCTCTGCAAACTTTCTTCTTTGCATGCAAATATTATTTCTATGATCCCATCGCCCAATACCAACATCAAAGGATTTAAAAAAAAAAAAAAAAAAAACCTACTTTAAAACCTATTATTCAATTTATCTTATCATATTTAGGATTTTAGAATGCCACGGAAGCTGTACTTGATTAATGATATCACACTAAAAACTGATCCAAATTGGTGTGCAAAGATTCAAATCCTTGAGAAGCACCCAACAAAGAATGTGACTCATAGCCCTAAAAAGTACCAAAAATACGTCTTTGCAGATAAAATGGTCTGTAATTCTACTATGCTTCATCCCTTAAATTAAAATTTAGATTTAACTTCACCCACTATATACTGACACTGTTTAACTTCATGCAGGGTACATGAGTGCATGCAATTATATGGGGCAATGATATTAGCTTATTTGACAATAGACTCCATGTTTTTAAAGCATATTACATCTCAAGAGCTATAGTGAAATCTTGGATTAAGCAATATCAGATTGTGCCACACCCCTTTGAATGAGTCATCCATGGTAAGACAATTTTAGAAGAATGTGATGATCAACAAATTTTTACTCCTGTTATTGTGAATCAGAAGTAAAAAATTATATCTAACAAATTTGTCTTGTCATTATTAACATTTTCATTTTATCCATTATTTACTACTAGTTTATGATTATTTAAGAATTTTTATAATCTTGAAAACTTTCTACTCTTTAGTTTTTTCCTGTATATTGCTCATTCATTAGTCATCTTCTGTCTTCATAGCTTTCTCAATTTAATCTATTCATTTTTTTAATTTGTTTTTTAGTTTTAGTTTTTAATTATCCATTACTAAATTTCTATTTAAGGTTAAATATATCATTTATATTTCATGTAATTTTTTTTTTTAAAGTTAAAACCATTAATAATGTTATTATCCTCACAACCTCATTTATCATTTATGTATTTTTTTTTTTCAGGCTAAAACTAGTCATGTTAGCATTTTGGGACAATCATGTTGAAAATGAATGTGTTCGGATGTATTCTCAGCGAGCACAGAGTCCTGTGATCATTGTCTTTCGAGCTAAAGTTACCACTTATAACAGTTAGAAACACATCAATGTAATATATTTATTTCATGTAATCACTTATGACTAAATTTTTTGAAATTATTCATATTTGTAGGCATGTCGCTGTCTGCAAAAAAATCAAGTGGTGTCATCACAGCTCCAAAAATACCATAGGCATTCAAAATGCAGCATTGGTATAAATAGCATGTCACTTCTTAAAACACATATAAAACTTTTCTTCCCTATATCTAATCATCTTCATTTTTTTCCCAAAAATAGGAACAATGAAAACAAGGACAAAATACTGATAAGGTTTAATCAAGCTGACTATTACTCAATAAGATCATCTACTCCACTGACAAAAGAAAATGAGCTCAAAACACTTGTGCTGGAATCGCCATGCCTGAAAATGTAAGCTTGTAGTCTTGCTATTTACCAATAACTTTTTAGAAATTTATTCTTAAGAAACAAGATCATTTAACATTAATCTCTCAAGTTTTTTTTTTTTTTTTTTTTACTATGCAGACTATGTTTTGGACAAAAGCCTCAGTTACACTTGTCAACTACATGCAAAAATTTTACTATGTATCCTGCAGAAGAGCTAGCTGCTATCGCAGTAGTTGATTTGATCCTTGTGAGGTTTACGAATGTAACTACTATGGTCGGCCAGCAGTAGTAGCCCCAGCAAGGTAATTCGCCAATAGCATTTATTTAACCAAATAACAAAAAAATTGCTCATCCATATCTTAAACAATTGGCAGATGTGCTGTTGAGGTTGAAGTGAGAGATACCACTGATATTCTTCAAGCACAAGTATATGCAGACCTAGTAGAATCACTGATTGATTGCAAAGCAACAGACCTTTCAAAGATATGTACTAAGGTACTAAAAGCTTACCAAACAAATTTGTCATTCAATTCATCCCTAACATTGATCTAATTTAAGTATTGTATTAAACTCTTAAGCAGGAACAGCCAGATGCACTTCGTGATTTAGTCCAGCTCAATGAGAATTCTTCAAATTTGTCTATCCTCTTCAAATTAAGGGAGCTGGAAATTCTTTTAATCAAAATGGTGGCAAGAAGTATACTATCTACCAAGCACGGTTCTTTGATAAATCTGGTTTATCCTCTCAAGAGCAACCAAAAGCTGCTGGAAACATACCATCCACTTCAGCCCCTAAAAAGAATACTCTCACAGTCAATCCTAATGAAATGCCCTACTCTGAAGCTCAAGAAAAAGAATCCCAAAAAAATGATCTCCCAGTTGACACATTTCAAGCCCACGACATTGCTGACTTAGGAAATTAACTCCAAGTAGTTACAGAAACACTTTTTGGTTTTTGTGATCTGTATATATTATGGTTTTAACTACAAAAAATAGATCTGTAGATATTTCCAGAACAAATAATGATCTTCTATAAGAGGATCACTTCAAAACGTTAACTTTTTGTGCTTGAACATCATATTTCCTAACCTCGTTTACAAGTATACTGGTGTATGCCAACAAACATTGCACTTGTATCTAAACAGTTACCGCATGTTTACAAATATATATTATCTTTCTTAATTTTATCCATTAATGTATATAATTATCTTTGCGAATTATGCATGCAGTTACACACAATCATCATAATTATGTTAACTAACTTCATCTATTAACATATATCTTTATCTCTATAGATAATGCATGGACTTATGCACAATCCTCATAATTTGTTCACCATGCTCCTTTACCAACAATTTTTTTTTGTTCTAATTCTCCAATAATTCTATTAGGAACAAATAATTGGTTCTTCCATTTAACAATTTGTGTAACTTTCTATAGTTTTAATTTAATGCTTAGATAAAAATCATTTATCCATTATCCTAAAACTAAAAACGAAATTTTTGCTCACTTCTGTTAACCTACAAGAAATTAATAGCATAACCATTTTGTCCAATTTGTCACCTAAACATAAAACCTCAAAAATTAATGTTTTAAATAACACAAAATACAATTCCCATTAAATTTTTTTGTTGCCTGCTTATCTACAATAAATATGTTTATTTACACTTTATCATTATTTTTAGTGAACAGTCTAAATTACATAAAATTGACAAAAGTTATTCTATAAAAAAAACTTCCCAAAAAAAAAAAGAAAAAAAAAAGACATCCTTTCTCTGTATATTGTACTCACTATTATTAAAACAAAAAAAAAAAAAAAATGAATATTTAAGCATTCAAAGATGCACAGAATATTTTAAACATTGATGTTATAATATTTACAAAATATATACACTTCTCTCATTTTTTCTAATCCTATATATGTTGTGATGCAACACAGTCATATAAGAACCATCTAAAATATGAATATTCTTTAGCAGCCATACACTTATATAACAACATTTGTGCCCATACCCAAACGATCTTGGATCACCATGCAAACACCATCCATAGCATGTAGACGAACAACTACAGCTGATAGAAGGCAAATCATAAAGTTCAATTTCTTCACCAGGCAAACGCCCAAACAAATTGTTGTTTAAATTTGACAAGTCTCGCCCCACTTCCTCAAATAACTCTTTGAATGTATCCTCATCAGATTGTCTCTCAGCTTTATCCATGAAGCTAACTAATCCAAGAGCATATCTAATATTATAAAAATAAGAACATCCAACAAATGCAAACCAAATGCAGGCTTCATGAAGAACATCAAAACCACAAAATATGTCTCCAATGCAGAAAACATAACTCTGCATAATATTCAAAAGAACAAAAATCGAGATAATACCAACCACAATTCTAAATAATCTACAAACATATCTATACTACTTATAAAAGTCCCAATGTTGGAAAAACTTTTGATTGACTAAAATACCATCGCATTAAATGTTAATGACACTTTTATCCTATTGCAATATTAATTACCCAAAATATCTTTAATTTCTTTTTTTAAGTCATTTTTTCAATTAATTTTCAAATTCAACAAGTTATCAACAAAGTTTGATCCTTTTTTTAGTGTTTTGAAGATTTTAAAAAAAAAAAAACAAGAAATTTTATTAGAGAGAGAGAGAGAGATTTGCCTTTTATTAGTTACAATAAAGGTACTCTAAATTAAATTAAGATTCTATTAATTTACATTCAATCTATATAAATACTATAAATTCTATTAGTTCCCACGAAAAATTGTTTCAAATCAAATTAAATTTTTTATTTATTTATAAATATGGTTGTCAAATAATTGAATATGGTTTAATTTACATTCAATCTGTTATTTTCAAAAAATAAAAAATAAATGAAATTTTACTACTAATTTTATCAAACAATTTCGTTTTATTTCTATTATGAAAATTATGTAACATATTGAATTCATATTTATTGATTTAATATTATTTTTACATAATTTTAAATCTCTAAAAATCTTTATAAATGAAAATTTTTAACAACTTTAGCTATTTATTTTAGTTGTATTGTTTACAATATAGTTGATTCCTTTTAGATATATTTTTTTAAAAAATATTACATGAGCATTGCATGCGGTGTAATGCTGGGAATTATATTTCTTATAAATACCTATATAACTTGATTTTCAGACAGTTCATTTTAATTATATTATCCAAATTGTGTTTCATTCATTAATCCTTTTTCACAAAAAATTACACGTGTAACGCACGTGGTGCATTGCTATACAGAAATGATCCATTGGGGTCCCTTTTTACGGTCAACTTTTACGGTCCACTCTTCACTGGGATAGTTGGGATAGGTATATTGAAAAATCGACCGTTAGATTAGATACTCCTGTTATGTATGTTTGTCATGACTACCAAAAATCACAGTGATCCAACAGTTGGTTTATGAGAAAACTGACTGTGAAAAAAATTGACATTTTTTTGTTCTTTAAAGTGTCAGTTTTTTTCACATACAGTTTTCTTATGAACTAATTGTTGGATCACTGTGATTTTTGGCAGACATGACATAAGTAACAGGAGTATCTAATCCAACGGTCAATTTTTTAAAATACTTATCCCAACTATCCCAGTGAGAAGTAGACCGTAAAAGTGGACCCCAATGGATCATTTCTGTATATATATATATATATATATTAAACCAAATCTCAGACATACAATTCCTACAAAATATTTAGCGTTCACATTTCCCGCAAAAGCATATTCTACGACGTTGCTGGAAATACATTGAAACATTTTGCATTCCTGAAATTAATAAATCTTTGAACTTCTGGAGACAACTCAATCCCTTTGAACTTCTTACAGCTATAGCATACCTAAATAAACAAACAACCATGGAAAATTTTCTCATTATACAACTAAAAAAATAAAAAAACAAGCAGCATTATTCTCCTTACGTACATCGAAGTCGAATAAAATCAATATAACCGTGTTCTTGAACTACCTTGGTGAAATTAATTTGAATTGTTGAATCAGCCAATTTCAATAAGTCTCCACCTTGGTGAAATTCGCTAAACAAATATAATGAACTAATCAATCTCTCTCCAGATGGTACGGACTTTGACTATTTCAATGGACTCTGTGAATAAAAGCCACACATTCAACGTTCATACACTTTCCAAGTTTATAAAGAACATTTACAGATCTTCATTTTAATCCTTATAATTGGGGTTTTTAACATCTATTTTTTTTCTTTCAAATTAAATAAACAAAAAATTGAAAATATAAACAAATATATATATATATATAGAGTTACTTGCAATGCAACAACAGGGCACCTGATGCAACAGTTACTTGCAATGCAAATTTTAAAAAACTGACCGTTGGATTAGATACCCCAATCATGCCTGCCAAAAATTACAGTGATCCAACGGTTGGTTTCTGAGAAAATTGAAAGTGAAAAAATGATAACATTTTAAAGAACAAGAAAATCACAGTTTTTCAAAGTTACATTTTTCAAAAACCAATCGTTAGATCACTATGAGTTTTGACAAACATAACATACATGATAGGAGTATCTAATCCAACGATCACTTTTTCAAAAATTTCATCGCAAATGGCTATACAACAACAGAGCACCTGAAGCATCAAGAGCACCTGAAGCATCAAGTGCACCCTATTTTAGAAGCTCTGTATATATATATATATACAGAAATTCTATGATCAGGCCGGCTTGATTATAGAAAAAATACGGTCACCCCATTTAGGGAGTGATGCAGGACACAGTTCCACATTTCGACCGTTGGATTTTCTATTCAGGCAGTGCTTGTCATGCCTGCAAAAAATCACAATGATCCGACGGTTGGTTTCTGAGAAAACTGACTTGGAAAAAAACTGGAATTCAAATAATAAAAAAAAGACAGTTTTTTTCCAAGTCAGTTTTCTCAGAAACCAACCGTCGGATCACTGTGATTTTTTGCAGGCACGACAAGCACTACCTGAATAGAAAATCCAACGTTCGAATGTGGAACTGTGTCCTGCATCACCCCCTAAATGGGGTGACCGTACTTTTTCTATAATCAGGCCGGCCTGATCATAGAATTTATGTATATATATATATATATATATATATACATAGTTGCAAATATAAGGTGCACCTGATGCATCTTGCATCAGGTGGCCACTTGCACAGCCACTTGCACAGTAAATTTTGGAAAACTGACCGTTGGATTAGATACCCCTATAATGTATGTCATGCATGCCAAAAATCACAGTGATCCAACAGTTGGTTTTTGAGCAAACTGACTTTGAAAAACTATGACTTTTTTGTTCTTTAAAATGTTATCATTTTTTAGCAGTCAGTTTGCTCAGAAACCAACCGTTGGATCACTTTGATTTTTGGCAGGCATGACATACGTTATAGGGGTATCTAATCCAACGGTCAGTTTTCCAAAATTTAATGTGCAAGTGGCTATACAAGAGGCCACCTGATGCAGGTGCACCTTATATTAGCACCTCTGTGTATATATATATATATATCATAAAAGATAGCGAATAAACCCCTAAAATCTGACATTAACAACGGATAAATTACACTTCCCCTTTGTTATTTTTATTATTTTTTGGTATTCAAAGGGGCCAAGTAAAGCCTACAAGACCTGGGTGGATAGACCCCAAATACATCTTCCGTCACCATAGTTTGCGTTAGAGTACGGCTTCGGCGCCCTCGAGAACCATTTCTGCAGCACTCACTGAATCAGATTCTACAAACAACTTCTTGTATCCCGTCTCAACCCATTTTCAAACCATGAAAAATAGCCCATCAACACCACCATTACCCACGTTTGTAACAAAGCCAACGTACTATATATATATATATATATATACATATACAGAAATTCTCTTATGAGGATCACCTTACTTTAAGCTAAAGTAAGCATCTAATAGTAGAGCGGCCTATGATGAAATTTCGGAAAACTGACCGTTGGATTAGATACCCCTATAATGTATGTCATGCCTGCCAAAAATCACAGTGATCCAACGGTTAGTTTATGAGAAAACTAACTGCCAAAAAATGATAACATTTTAAAGAACAAAAAAATCATAGTTTTTCACAGTCAGTTTTCTCATAAACTAACCGTTGGATCACTGTGATTTTTGGCAGGCATGACATACATTATAGGGGTATCTAATCCAACGGTCAGTTTTCCAAAATTTCATCACAGGCGGCTCTACTGTTAGATGCTTACTTTAGCTTAAAGTAAGGTGATCCTCATAAGAGAAAACCTCTATATATATATATATATTGGGCATGGGTTTAATGACCCAATTGAAAGTTTAACCAATGTTGGGTGGGTGATTGTTACAATAGGTTAGTAACCCATTTGTGCAGTTGGGTTGGGTTTTGTAAATATAAATGGACCCAAGTTCGTATTGTTTTGAAATTGGATAGCCCAAATATTGTTGGTTTGATAAGCCTTTATTAAACATTGAAGATAGGCCCAAGTAAATTATATTTGTTAGGCCCAAAACCTAAATGGTACTTGTCAATGGGACATGGTATAAGCTGTGTGCTCATGCACACATTGGGTTGGATAAATCCGTAAATCAATTCAATCCGTTCAACAATTCGCATTCCCTATTCCTCTCACAGAACCAATCCTTGAAAACCTAAGGGCCTGTTTAGTTCCTGAAAATTTTTACAATTTTTATTTTTTGTGAAAATTTTTTAAAAACAGTTTTCATTTTCAGTTTTCCAAAATTTAGAAACTGTGTTTACTTTGCAAAAATTAAAACTGTTTTCAAAATCTAAAAATAGTGTAAATGCATTTACTAAAACTATATATTATCTCTATATGTTATATTATTTTTATTTTTTGGTTTTACAGTTGGTCTACATATTTTTTTTCTATGTTTATAAGCATTGCCACAATATAATCCTTATTTTCAGTTTTCGTGAAAATACAAAAAACATCTTTAATTTTTGACGTTTTAACATTTTCTTAAAAACTGAATTCATTTTCTTGAAAATAGTTTTCATTTTTTACAAGTAAATGCGTTTTCAGATTATTTTCTATTTTTATTGAAAATGAAAATGAAAATAAAAATTGCAAAAATTTTCATTAAGAAAACAGGCCCTAACCCTCTAAAACAACAATCCCCATTCCACGTTTTTCAAGGATTCAGTTTATGAGAAAGATTGAGAATCGAGATAGAGGATCTACACTGCTCTTGGAGGACGAAGAGTTGTATGAAGAAGAAAAAAAAAAAGAAACTATGATTAAGTGAGTGTCATTAATGATAATAAATGTATAAAAGGTGTGTCATTAATGATGACAAGTGTATAAAAATAGTAGTAGCTAGTGATGTAACCAAGTGTAACATATCAAGTTTGAGTAGTAATTTGCAAGTTGATCTTCTTATCTTTCTAGTAAGCTCTGTAGGTCCCCATGGCCATGCATCTCTATATGTTGTTTCTAATATCTCCATACACTAACAAATATATACATCGTATTAGCGTATCATATAAGTTTTCATAATATATATTTTGCAAATCATAAATTATATATATTTCTCTATATATTATATTACTGTTGCCGCATATATATCTCAAGAAGAAGTGCGTCAATGCCTATTTGTTAGAATGAATAGTTTTCTATATATCCTTGGGTGAAAACGAAAAAAAAAAAAAAAAAAAAAAACCTCAAGGAGTGGCTTTAAGAATCTGATGCTGTACATTAATTATAATCTGCAAATTAAGTTTCCTTAATTTTCCCGGCCAGTAGCTAGAGGATCGGAGCGAGGACTAGGACAATTTTGTAGGTGAAGAGCCTGTTATTTATGGGGTTTGTAAATTAATGCATAGGCTCGTAACAATATTATTGCAAAATGAAGTGTTTGATGCTTACTACTTTATCAGAAGATGCATGCAATGATTTTGATATTATTATATTGCACATTCAAAGAAACAGATAGAATGAGGGTTACATATGTATATATATATGTGCAGGCATTTGCACAGTTTTGACCCAGCTGATTCTGAACCCGGGGACCATTGCCATCAATTTGGGAATTAATAATTGATGTTTGCAGAAGCTATATATTGATCTGATAAATCTCTTAGTGCATGCACCTGCGTACGTACTTTCAATTACTTCATTCAACATTTTCTCTCATCATCGTATTCATATATATATATATATATATATATATAGAAATTCTCTTATGAGGATCACCTTACTTTAAGCTAAAGTAAGCATCTAACAGTAGAGCCACCTGTGATGAAATTTTAGAAAACTGACCGTTGGATTCGATACCCCTATAATGTATGTCATGCCTGCCAAAAATCACAGTGATCCAACGGTTAGTTTATGAGAAAACTGACTGTGAAAAACTATGATTTTTTTGTTCTTTAAAATGTTATCATTTTTTGGCAGTCAGTTTTCTCATAAACTAACCGTTGGATCACTGTGATTTTTGGCAGGCATGACATACATTATAGGGGTATCTAATCCAACGGTCAGTTTTCCAAAATTACGTCACATGCGGCTCTACTGTTAGATGCTTACTTTAGCTTAAAGTAAGGTGATGCTCATAAGTGAATTTCTGTATATATATATAAAAGGCTACCCTATGTCCTTATTTAAGATAGAGAGATGAGATAAAAATGATTTGAATTTTTAAAAGAGTACTTATTTGAGGAAACCTCCAAGTACTTATTTGATTGTTTCTCCTTATAAAAATAGTAGATGTAGTTTTTTTTAAAAGGGTTAGGAAAGTAAAAAAATAAATATTTTATAAAATATATATATATATATATATATATATATATATATATATATATATATA
>JAESVK010000711.1:852787-879433 GCA_017140935.1 Hamamelis virginiana | reverse complement strand
TATATATATATATATATATATATATATATATATATATATATATATATATATATAATTGCACTATAAAGAATTGAGAATACAAACAGTACATATCTTCCATTCCCATTCTCTAATCCTTCTCACAAAACCAACCATTTAAAAAATACTCATTTTATATTTTTCAAGAATTGATTGTGTGAGAGGAATAGGAAATGAAAACAGAAGATTTGAACTCATTTTAGTGGTATTATGATTAATTAATTTTTTATAAAAAAAAAATAGAAATATCTTTAAAAATTTTAATTCACTAGTGGTAACAAAATTTAAAAAATTAAAAAAATTAAAAAAAAAATTGCATCCTACAAGTCATTGGTGCTAATTTAGATATTATGAAATTATAGGAGAATAATGAGGTAGTATTAGATTAGAGCATCTGCAATGGCTCCCATTTGAGGCTATAGCTCTCAAATTTGGGAGCCATAGCAAAAAGAGGTACTCCAATGAGTTTCTTTCCATATCTCCCAAATTTGGCAACGGCATCAATGACTTCTATATATATTTGAAAAATGTTTTGACAATGGTCATCCCCTCTTAAATAGTCCACATTAATTTTTTTTTCTCCAATTTATAGTCTTCATTAGAATACAATGATGTCAAATATGAACTTCCCATTTCTAGTAAAATAGTGCCAACTATAAACTGTACGTAACTTTTCCAAATATAAAAATGAAAGGTTCAAATAAAAACTCCCCATTAAAAATAAAATTATATACCCATAAGTCCTTGACATGTAGGGGCGGATTTACAGTAGGGGCACCTGCCCCCACTGAAATTTTGAAAACATTTGAGGTGTATTTATAATTTACAGAAGTTTCAAAAAATTTATAAAATTGCCCCCAATGTATAATTAAGTTGACAAATATTTTGGAACAACTTTAACATTTTATAAAGTTTTGGGATCCATTGAAAAGAAAAAAGATTTGTTACACCTATTAATTAACCATGAGTTAGTTTATTAACTGATCACTCACCTTGAAACCAACCAAATCATCCTAGTGACCATTGGATTTAGAAATGGCAGACACAAATCTCGAAGCAAAAATTATGGGCCTGTTTACTTCGTGAAAATTTTTACAATTTTTATTTTCTGTGAAAATTTTTTAAAAATAGTTTTTATTTTTCAGTTTTCAAAATTTAGAAAATGTGTTTACTTTACAAAAATTAAAACTGTTTTCAAAATCTAAAAATAGTGTAAATGCATTTACTAAAACTATATATTATCTCTATATGTTTTATTATTTTTATTTTTTAGTTTTACAGTTGGTCTACATATTTTTTTTCTATGTTTATAAGCATTGTCACAATATAATCCTTGTTTTTAGTTTTCGTGAAAATACAAAAAATGTCTTTTTGATGTTTTCACATTTTCTTAAAAACTGAATTCATTTTCTTGAAAATAGTTTTCATTTTTTACAAGTAAACTTATATTTTAGACCGTTTTCTATTTTTATTGAAAATGAAAATGAAAATTGCGAAAATTTTCACAAAGTAAACAAGCCCTATGAGTTTTCACTTTTCCTAAATTCATTTTCCCCCCAAAATCTCAAAAAGTTCTCCCGACCCACTCTCATCTTCTTCAAAGCCTTCCCCAAGGTCACTCCTACTCTTTGTGCAAGTACATCAATGGATTTTTTTTGTCATTCCTATTTTTTATATGATGCATTTGTATTTAATTTTCAAAATTCTCAAAGTTTTATTCATAATAATTGCTATTAATCATTGATTTTTTTTTTCTTTTTGCATTTTTGCCTTTTCGAGAACTCATAGCTTCTATTTTACTACATTGCTGATTGGCATGGGAATATTTTTCAGCTATCAATCTTCATCATAAAGATATGATGCAATTAAAATTGTGGTCTTATTCTGTAACGCCCCAATCTGACGCTACTGAAGACCCTTCCGGGTAAGTCAACACGTGTCAAAATGGAGATACAACCTGATACACTCATTCACATTTACATACAAGGGCATAAAGAAAAATATATATATAACAAGTATGATGTACAATAGAGCGAAACATACATATGTCCCTGATTCGTCAAATGCAATAGTAAATATATCCATGCATAGTATAGTGTGCCAACATCCCTGGCACATAGGTAAATATCATTACAATACTAAACTCCAAAGTTTAATCGTCTAAGAAAAATATCTACTTATTCTTTAGCACCAATGCCCAAAATACCACCCAACTTAACACCAAAGGGAAAATGTTCTGTCTCGACGATCCTGCTACGCTATCCTGAGAATCTGCTGCATGAAAGGAAACTGTAAGCGTTTGAATGCTCAGTAGAAATATCATTTTTAACTAACAGTGATAATAATGTTGCATAAGTCATTATGGTTGAGTTTCACAAATATGTATGTGGTTCAAAAATCACACAAGTATCCACAAGTAATATGCTAATAATTTACAGTATAAATAACAATTATGCTCAAGATTCATACATCACATATTCCATATCCATGAAAGAGGAGTTTTCTCTAACTCTATCTCAATCATAGCTGTACATATACATTCCATATATCGTCACATAGATAAATCATGACATAATATCAACACATTAAAACATTATGGCATGCTTGCATATTCTAACCACATAGTGATCACAATACAAATGGGATGATATATGCATCAGTAGTTTGTAAGTAACATTCTTAGAGTTCAAAACATGGGCGACGGCCCTAAAATATCTATCATCAATATTAGTAAGAATATAAATATTCCTACCTCGAGGTTTAAATCTCCAACAGTCCTATATGTAAAATATAAGCTACGATGCGTAATGGTCTTTCCATGGACTTCTCATATCTGAAAGAGAAATAAAACATGCACATATTACTTTTATTACCACAAAGTACCATACGGAACTTCACTTTAAACTTTTGGTATTCCTCAAGACTCTACTTTTATCCTCAAAACCCTTAACTATAATTCTCCATTAATGGCATTTAACTATAGTTCTTAAATGCCCCTACAGTAATAAAATCCTAACTCCATCCCTGTTGACATGAGCATTTTATACCATTAGGTCTACTGAATTTTTTAACATAATAAATCAAATTCTAAGATACTCATAGTATAAAATTGAACCTTATGATTAAAAACGTCTAAACATAAACAATTTTAATTTTAATTTTATTTTTTAAATCACGAGTTCTATGTCCATTATAAAAAGATAAATAAATAAAATGCATCCTACGTACATGGTAGGGTGGGATGAACCTCGACAAATGGCAGATGGATTGCTGGATTTTCCAGGGGTATTGGGTGTAGTGATAGTCTTTCAGCTGAGTTTTGGGCTCCAAGGGATGGCCTGAAACTGGCTCTTGATACGAATTTCAAGCATCTTCAGATTGATTTGGACTCCATGACTACTATCGATCTTGTTACTAAGGGCGTCTCTATATCTCACCATCCTAGCCCTCTTGTGCTTGACTGTAGGTTTTTGGAAGGAATGACTGTTAAGCATACGTTTTTAGAAGGCAACTAATGTGCCGATGCTCTTGCTAAGAATGGTTGCACTAACTTGTCATACTTCATTTTGTATTATTCGCCTCCTTCTTAACTGAATCTTTTATTAGACTCGGATGCCATTGGCACCGCTTTCTCTTGTTTCATGATATAATATTCTCCTTTTTACCCAAAAAAAGAAAAAAAAAAAAAAAAAAAACAAATAAAAGAACATGTTCAAAAAAAAAACACACACACGTTAAAAAAGAAAAGGTAATGCCTCGAGCCCAGAGGCCAGAGCAATCATCGATCCCATTCCCCAGTCCTCAATTTTTGAACTTGCAACAACTCACCACCGCCTGCTATTTCTCTTCTTTTTATTCAAAACACGTGAATCCATTCATCACCTTATTTCTAAAATCCATAAAATAAAATAAATAAAATAGATTTAGCTAGGCTCATTCATATATATATATATATATATATATATATATATATATATATATATAAAGTGTATGAAATTCAACAATCAATTATGATTGAGGTGACATGATGTAACTTACATTATATTGACCTGACCTCAATTTGAAATTTGAGATGACTAGAGATGATATTTGAAGTATACCAACACCCTTGTGTTCAAACAATTTCATGCATTTGTATTCTATATTTAATGTAATGATCTTATGTTAGTGTATATATATATATATCTTAATAATATAATGCCAATTCATATGAATATATATTTCATATTTTTTTTTTCGGTAAGTATATATTTCATATCTACATGTCAATTGCACCATATATCTTAAGCAAACTCTTGGGGATTTTATTGTATTAATTAGTAGGATAAAATGCAAATTGATAATCTCATGATGATTCTCATCATATATTTAAATTTAAATAACAATATATATGCAAATTAAAAAATATAGTGACAGAAGATATTGACTGACTTTTTTAAACCTTTCTCATTATTTTTTTCAAAAAAAAAAAAAAAAAAAAAAGAATATTAGATAATACAATCAATTAAAATTATTGTACAATATGCTAGATTCGGTCCTCATATTTCAGAATTCAATGCATGTCTATCCGAATCCTAGTCTATCTACGCACATGGTATTTCTTCTATACTGTGGACTCCTGCCCCGTAACCACACCCCACAATTATTGAGAGAGAGAACTGTGCATCAGTGCATGCGTTTATCCGTTGGAATTTTTCATTTTCTTTATGTTTTTGGCTCTCGGTGAAAGTAGCGTTGACAAAGGTTTTTGATAAATTTAATAAAATTCTCCATTATTGAACATGCTCCTATGGTATTTTAATGATAAGATCGATGACAGTAGATTACTTCAAATAATTACCATGTGCATGTGCATCAATAGGGGAAATACAATTTAAAAAATTAATGCATCTTTATGGTTGTTGGGTTAAATTTAATTAACTTTGATGGTTGAATGAGAAATCAATTAAGAACAAATAACCTTAATTTGTAATCATTTATGTCGTAATTAATCACTTTTAGTATGAAATTTTTGTCAACCATCCTATCACCCATCAAGTCATTTAGAAATAATTATCATTCTTATCCATTAGGTTCCATTAGATAAAGATGATGAAAAACTTGAAGAAATAGAAAATGGGTGGAATGATCTTTTTATCCTCAGGGGCCTCTTTCCTTCATGTGTGTTTGATAGAATGGTTCCTTCCTTTTTGGATTGTATGGAACGAGAAAATTAAGAAATGATGAAATAATTATTTACTATTTTACCCTCACACTCATAATATGAAATAAAAAGTACTTAGAGTATAAAATAGTCATTTAACCGGCCTCAAAGTACCCCTTTCCCTCCACTTTTTCCTCTTCCCCCTTCCATCAAACCAAACATAGCAAATTTTAAGTGATTTTAAGAAAAGTTGAGAAACGCCAAAAATATTACAAATTTTTTTTTTTTTTTTTTTTTGCCGTACCATTAGTAAGGTTAGTGGTTAGTTGTTAATGAGGAGGGAATCAAGAAATGGATCAAAAACCTCATCCATCAAGAATGGAACCCAGAACCTCATCCCATAAAAGGAAAGATATGAAGGCAAAAATCATGTTCAAGAATATTACAATCATTTTAAAGAATAATTCCAGAGTTGGATTGAATCATGCACTTTTATGGGAAGGCAGGCAAAATAATATTTTTCTTAACTAATCTACGCGCGACATTAATTGAAAAGAAAATGTCGTTTATTTATTTATGAAAGAGTATTGTGAAGAAAATAAAAGCAGGCGAGTTTGACTCTTTGAAAAAGAAAATATAAAAGGAATGCCACAGATGAGGGATGCGGGATTGAGACTCTTCCAAACATACAAGGGAGTGATGCGAGTTTATTGTTTAAACTTTTCCATACACGCAAGTTATGCTGGCGGGTTTAGTGTTTTAAGCTTTTTTTCAAACACACAAGGGATCGATGACCGCGGGTTTACTTTGTTCCAAACACCCTAGGAAACTATGCAGCTTTACTGTTTTTACAAATTTTTACATTCTTTTTAGTGTTTTATTCAGAAAATTGTTTTTTTTTTTAAAAAAAAAATTATTAAATCCCTAACGTTACCGTATACAGCATTTAATGCACTTGATATGGGATGAATGACGAAATGAATCGCGTGCCGTTGGATTCAATCAACGGTACATATTGCACTAGTGCGTATGCACACTGGTGCGCGATTGAGCCAATCTCTCTTTCTCTCTCTCTCTCTCTCTCTCTCTCTATATATATATATATATATATATATATATATATATATATATATATATATATATATATATATGCACTTTATACAAAGTTACAAACACACATAAATTACACATGACCCACGCATCACCTCACAAAAAGAATGCTAACTTTTGGAGGGATTGGGCTTAGAGAAATAATAGAAGACAGGGAAGCACAAAGGCTCGAGTCATACTGAACCTAATTAAGCATGCATGTTCATTTAACCAATTAGCAGTGGAGTTCTAACTGTTTTGAACAAGGATCTATGAGTGCAAACATTATAATTAATCAATGTATCTCCAACTAGTTTTATTTTAATTTTTAACGAGCTAGCTACCTAATTATTATTATATATAGGTCAGTTTTGCTTTCTCATGAGACCTTCCTAGTGAAGGCATGTAGCCATGTAGGTGTATTATAATTCTTAATTTGTTTTGTTTGTCGATCTGTTCCCCAAAATAATAATAATAATTGTAATAATTTTTAATAAAAAAATTTTATACTTACAAATAATAATATTATTAAAAGAAAAAAAAAAAGGTCTGATCTTAACCCAACCACCTTTTCTCTACTGCCAAAGAGCAAGAGTGCGTACAAGTAAAATAAATGTTAGGAAATTGTATGGTCTTGGCAGAGACTGAATTCTGATCACTTTAAGCTTGCAGTGGAGGTCAATTTAAGTCCATACTTTTCCAAATGTAAGTACATACCTTTTTTGGAGCTTTCTTCAAACTTCCATAGAAAAAAAAAAAAAAAAAACACAAGAGCCCTATGGACAACAAGGAACTAGAAAAAACCCCAAAATATATTACTCGATTTCTCTCTCTATATCTAATAATCAGTCCTAATCCTAAAAGGACATCATTGTCTATCTTATTATTAGTCCGAACAGGTATTTTGAAAAACTGACCGTTGAATTAGATACTCTTCTTATGTATGTCATGTCACAGATCCAATGGTCGGTTTTCAAAATACAGAATGTTAAACAATTGTTAAAGTATTTAATGGTAAATACTATCGAGAGTGTTTTATGAGCTGTATTTTAAAAATCGATTTTCAGATCACTATAATTTTTATAAATATGACGTGCACAAGAAGATTGTCTAATCTAATGGTCTTTCAAAGTACTTATTCTAATTTTTCGAATAGAGATGGATTAACGCTAGGATAGGCAAGGACGTCAACACCTAATCATAATTTTATATATAAGATAAGTGTATATATTAACATGCAAAATGGAAGGCACAAGGATTCATGGATTATGTTGACTCCAATTTGAAAGTTGAGAGAGAGAGAGAGAGAGAGAGAGAGAGAGAGAGAGAGAGGATGGGTAGTGGAGAAGTAGTGATGAGAGCAGAGTGTGGGTGTTGTGGGATGTGGGAGGAGTGCACGATGGGATATATAGGGTGGGTGCAGGAGAGGTTCGGCGGGGTGTGGGTTTGCGGACTCTGCGAGGAAGCAATAAAGGATGAGCAAGCACGCCTCGGTGTCGGTGTCGGCATCGATGTTGCATTGAGGGTCCATACCATGTTTAGAGAGTCCGCAAATGCTGATCCTGCTCTTCATATTGCTGCTTCGATTCTCCAACTCATCAAGAAGATCATCTCTTCCTCCCCATCTTCTTCTTCTTCTTCTTCTTCTTCATCATCCACTGCTTCTTTCTCCTCATGATCAACCTACCTAACCTATGTTTTATGCTGTCACTAATTAAGCCTACACAACAGTTAGCCTGTTGTTCCCACTTGTATAAAATGGCTACTTGAACTTCAATCATCCTTAATTTTTTTTACGGGCAAGTTTGGTTGTTTTACTCATTTCGATTTTATTTTTATTTTTTATTTTTGGCATGCATGATAACATTCATAAGAAGGGTATCTAGTCTAAGGTTGGATTTTTGAAAATACATTTTAGTTCAACATGATGCATTTAACTAATTGTAGGATATATATTTTGCAAAACCGATTGTTGGATTAGATATATATTTTTTCTTATGTATGTCGTGCATACCAAAAATCACAATATCCAATGTCAGCGTCTAAAAAATACCGTGATTTTTTACATTTATGACATCCATATAATAAAATTAATTAATCCAACAGTCAGCTTTTCAAAATATGCATCCCACAATTATCTATTAGCTTCATGCTTACATAAGGTTATATAAGCATATGCTGACCGGATCATTTCTCTATGTGTGTGTGTGTGTGTGTGTGTGTTTGCTTTAGTTGTGAGCATGAAGCTAATAGGTTCCTGTAGGATATGTATTTTGAAAAACTCATTGTTGAATTAGATATTATACTTATGGATGCTATGTATGTAAAAGATCACAATGATCCAATGGTTGGTTTCTCAAAACATGTCACTAAGAAATATTATGATAGTTTTTAGCGATCACAGTTTCTTGTAGTCAATATTTTGAAATGCTGACATCTAATTATCGTGATTTTTAGCAAACATAACATCTTTATATATATTTCACTATATATATAAAGTAGCGTATATATGTGCTATTATAATATGCACCTTACACCTTGTGCTTAGTTAGAGTGAGTATATCCTAAGAGGATCAAGACTATATGTATATACAAGCCTTCTATTATAAGGTATACCTTATGCATGAATTTCATGTTCTCCAAAAATTACAGTGATTCATCAGTAAGTTTTTGGGAAAAAAAATTAAGACATTTTAAAAAACAAAAAAAGTCACTGTTAGCCTTAAGGTCAATTGCATTGACCACATTTTGATGATCAACAAACATTAGCTACTAACCAATGGTTAAGTGTTTGTCTCCATAAAATCAAAGTCATATATTGTTGAAGCTCATCAACATATCTCAAGCTTTTCAATTGTGCAAATATGCAAAGTCATTGGATCATGAAGCTTATGAAAGTCATCGTGAAGCCATTCCTTGAAGACCTTTGATATCAAGATGTTTAGGAACCTTTTGTAAGGCAACTCATTTAATTAAACTTGCATAACTCAAGCCAAAAGATTTTCTCACATTGCATTGATATTCATTAACTTAGAAAACTTGTAAAAATGCCTTTGAATGCTTAAATTAACTACTTTAGATGTTTTGAGTTGAAATAGACTTAAGAATTTCTAGTTTTTAGCTTAAGAGCATGTCTAGTCGACTAAGCACCATAGTCTAGTTGACTAATCATGGTCCAGTAGCCAGAATTTTGGAAATTCCAAGTCTAGTCGACTAATCATATAGAGTAGTCGACTAATGACTCGTTTAGTCGATTAATCACTTCGTCTAGTCGACTAAAAGCACTCCAGTAGCCAAGTTTGGAAATGCAGAAGAGCTAGTCGACTAATCATCCTAATCTAGTCGACTAAGCGTGCCCGGAAATTTTTACAAACTGATTTTGACTTAGCTAGTCGACTAACCCATATTGCCTAGTCGACTAACCGAGCTCGGGAACAAATTTGCTTTGAATTTTTACTGGCTAGTCGACTAAGGCTCCTGCAAATACAAAACGGCTCTTTCTATTTTGGACATTTGAAGCATTAAATGAGGCTTGCTCTTCCTCTCTCCTCCAATAGGATTCAAGCTTATTTCAAACGGCTATTTCAAACTGAAATCAATATAAATAGAGGTGAGCTCTTCATTTATTGCTATAAATCCAACACTAGTTAATATCATTCATTGCAAGCATTAAGCATTCATTACAAGCATTAATCATTCAGAGTTTTCTCTACCAAACACTTAAGTTATACTTGTTAATCTTCTGAGAGGCTATTAGTTAAGCTTTATTATTGTGTTAATCAGCTTTTTGAAGCATTTATTGTTCACAACCAACTCTTGTAATTGTATTGAGTGTTCTTTGTGAATACTTGGGTGTGTTCTTTGTGAGACACCATTGAGGGTTCTTTGTGAGCTATTGTACAAGTTCTTTGTGAGCTTAGGTGAGAGTCTTCCACTTGGGATAAAGAAGACTGTGTAAAGGTTTCTCTACCTTGAAGGAGTTAATCCTTAGTGGATTGTGGGAATCCTTTGGCTGAGTGCTTAAGGCGTGGATGTAGGTGAGCCGAACTACATTAAAATCTCTGTGTTTGATTTCTCTATCCCTTACTCTTGTTTCAATTAATTGCTTATATATTTTGTTTATATTGAAATTAATTGAATCTAATTTTATTTGGTAATATTTGCAATAGTTTGCCAAAAACCCTGTTCACCCCCCCTCTAGGGTTATTTATTTGGGACAACAGTCACAATTTCTACTGCGACATTTTTCAGAAATTGACTGTTGGATCATTATAATTTTTGGCAAACAATAAATTCATAAACAGTTCATCTAAACCAACAGTCAGTTTTTAAAAATTTGGTCTACATTTGGCCTTATGGAGGTCACCTTGAGTAACGTGCACCTAATAATAGAAGTCCTGTATGTGTGTGTGTTGTGTATGTCTGTATATATATATATATATATAAATGATCCTATCAGCACATGCTGACTTTCGCAAAAGTCAGTATGAAGCTCATAGGTGATTGTGGAATGCATATTTTGAAAAACTGACCGTTTGATTAGATACTATGCATACGTATTTTAGTCATGCCAAAAATTACAGTGACCCAATGATCGGTTTCTCAGATATGTCACGCTGAGAAAGGCTGTGGCAATTTTCAACGATTAGAATTTTTCAATCTGTATTTTTAGATGCCTACATCAGATCACTGTGATTTTTGGTAGACGTGACATCCATAATAAGTGTAGCTAATCCAATGGTCGATTTTTCAAAATATGCAACCCACAATTTCCTATAAGCTTCATGCTGAATTTCGCGACTATATATATATATGTTGGCCCAAAGTAATGACTTTAGAGAGGGGTGAATAGGGTGTATAGCAAACCTTGATCAAATATGCAAAAATTAAAAACTAATTAATACAAGTGAACTTTATATAAATACAAGGACAAATAAATAAGGGTTTATACTAATAGGACCTTAATATTAAAGTCTTATACTAATAGGCTCCTAATATCTGCAGATACATGACCGTGTGATTTTTCAAAAAATATGACAAAATTGACCTTGTATCTGGCTCAAATAATTGGCGCTCAAAATCCATGTTATTCAGTTACCATAAAATATGGCATAAATCTAGAGATATGGGTTTATCGAGACTGGTTTGGGGGCAGGGTTTCGCACGTTACATACACGTTCTTCATTAGAGCTTTTTCCGATCATCTTCTCCGATATGGCGACGAAGAGAAAGACGTCGGCGAGGAATAAAACCAGTAAGTTGCATTTTCCATTCAAGGTTGTAAGTTTTTTTTTCATATTTTTTCACTTCTGTCGAACATGTATATATTCCGACCTAGGGTCCTTGATTGAATCAATGTTTTCTGTTAATGGTTGTGGGAGTGTGGGGATTTTTTCGCTTTATGCCAACATGTACACATTTAGATTTAAGGTTATTTGATTTGAAACATGCATACATACTAATTAGTGGGTATAGTTTGGTTGTTTTAATCGATTATCTCATTGATGGGTTTTTTATGTTGGATAAATATATGTTTTTTTTGGAACTGGGTTTGGTTGAACCATGTAGACATGATTTGTCTTGTTTGGGTTGATTTGTTAGGTTAAGTGCTGGAAACTTTTAGATTTTGGGGTTTTTTTTTAGCCATGTATACATGTAATTAGGATTATGGCTTGGTTGGGTAGAACTCAGAGGTTGGATGGTGGGAGAGTTATATTTTTTGGGTTTGGTTGAGTCATGTATACATGATTATTTTGGCCTGATATATTCATATATACATGAATATTGTTGTAAAGTTTAGTGTTATTGGGCAAATATATTCAATATACGTTAGAGGATATTCTCATTCAACTTTCAAGATTAAACAAATTAAAAAATTAACTTTGAAGATTTACAAGTATACATGTATCTCTGTAAAATGGACCCAACCTTGGTATGCGACAAATGGCCTACCTTTGTCCAGTGAATACCTTTATTTCTGTTGCATCAACCCAACAATTAACACCAGCCAAGGATTCTCTAACCTTTGTCTTATTTCAAATTCAAAAACTTTCCATAATCCGATTGGTTTAGATTATTATTCAAATAAAAAGGTTTCCTAATAAAGACCAAATTAAATCAAATAATATTATGAAAACTAACATCTAGCTGAAAATAAGGAAAGGGTATAATAGACAATATATGTTATTAGTTGACTTTAAATTTATCTTAGAGGAGCCTATCTGTATAGGATCTTATAATTTGGACTTGGAGATAATAAAAACTGTTTAGGGTCCTATTGATCATTTTCCAATAAACAAATATAAATTGCAGGAGTTGAGGAATAGAAAAATCAAACACAATATATTAACCTAGTTTAGCATTCATCGCCTATGTGCACCCTTTAAACTCCTAGCTCAAGGATTCCTCAATCCACTATGAATTATTCCTTCTAGGTGAAGAAACTTTTACACTATTCTTCTTCTGGGTCAATATAGAAAAACTCAATCTCACTTCCTGTGAAGATCAAACCTTACAAGCAATTATTTTTCACGGGCAAAAGATATTCCAAACCCATTCTTCTTTCCAGGATGAAGATCATAACCCAATTTATCTTCCTAGTGGAGATCAAACCTTACAACTAAGGAGCACTCTCTCAGTCCTTTTGACAAGTTATAGCCCAAATTAACCCTTCTTCACAGCAAGATATACAAATAAGTTTTGTGTACAAAGAAAACTTCTCAAAGAGTAAATGAGTACAAGTAAAGCTCACACTAATATCTCTCAAAGATTAAACTAGTTGGCTCAAGAAAGAATGATTTTCTTTTGCTAGATTCACATAAGAATGATATAAACTAAGTTAGCTTTGTGTTTGTGTATATTCATTAGCCCAAACAAACTTCAAAGAATGAGTATTTATAAGCTTGGAGGTCAATATGGCTGTTGATGATCAAAATGGAGCTGTTGGGAGAATTTCAGAACTAGCCGTTGGGAAATTCTCAAATAGACAGTCAACTGTTTAACTAAAACAGTTGACTATTTGATGTGGCTGAAACCCACCACCTCAAGCAGTCATCTGTCCTAATGAAACAGTCGATTGTTTAGGATAAAACAATCTTTTTCAAAAAGTTTCTTTAGATCAACTATGATAAGCTTTTTTAAGCCAAGAGAGTTCAAACCTATAGAGATATTTATTTAACAAAATCCCAACACTTTCACACAAGGACTCAATCCCTGTGCTTAGCTTCATCCTTGAACCTTACTGCCATTGCTCTTTGCTCCTTACTCCATTGTGAATATGCAATTGATCCACTTGAGCTATCTTTAATGATCTTCTAAATTCATTCTTGAGCATTGGCATTCCTTTACTTGCTTTTATATAATCTTGGTTCCTATCTTGCAAATTCTTACTCAAATCCAAATCTTTAGAAATACAAGACAATATTTATTATTATTATCAAAATCATACAACAAAGTTGGATTGAAACCACAAGGCAAACAATATATATATATATATATAGGGTCACGTTTCCCTTACACCCTATTTTGACACCTATGTTTACACCTCGTTTTCAAAACACTATATATGATAAATATTTTGACGAACCGACCATTGGATTCGATAAATTTCTTATGCATATCATGTATACCAAAAATCATAGTGATCCAACGGTTAGATTTTAAGAAATGTCACTATAAAAAACTGTTATATTTTTAATTAATAAAAAAAAATAAGTCCTTCAAAATGATATTTTTCAAAAACTAACCGTTGAATCACTCCGATTTTTTTCATACATGACAAACATAAGATAAGTATTTAATCTAACAGTCTATTTCTCAAAATATTGGACCTACAATGGTATTTGAAAATGAGATGTAAACATAAGTGTCAAAATAAGGTGTAAGGGGAACGTGACCCATATATATCAAAGCTTCTATTATAAGATGACCTCTATAGGACCAAATTCATATCATATTTTTTAAAACTAACTGTTGGATTAGATCATGAACTGCTTATGAATTTCATGTTCACTAAAAATCACAGTGATTCGACGGTCAAATTCTGAAAATTTTAACTAAGGAAAATTAGTGACATTTTAAAAAACAAAAAAGTTACAATATTTCACTGTGACATTTTTCATAAACTAACCTTCGAATGACTGTGATTTTTTACAACCATGAAATTCATAGGCAGTTCATCTAATAGAAACACTTAGTGCCAAAATTTCTACGTATCTTTTTTGCTAGTAAAGGAAATGAAATAAGAACACAGAATTTTATATATAGCAACGCAAATAGTTAATTCCAAGCTTTCTTTCCTTTCCTCCCCAATCCTGGCAGCCAAACTCAACATTGACTTCAGTAGAATGGAGTGGTTAATTAGGTTCAAGTTCCAAAGGATGAGGATGATGACAATGAATACAAAAGACTTGGAACAGATAATTCACGAGCGATTCGTGTAACCTATTTGTGAGATTTGTAAAAAAATATAATCCACTTTATGCCACATCATCTTTATGGGCCCTCCAACCAAACAGCTTGTGCTTTTAGGTTGGAAACTTAACACGGACCACATGATATCAGAGCAGTGATTATCCCACATCCACAACTTAGACTTTTAGGTTGGAAACTTAACAAGATTCAAAAGTATGAAGCCTACTAGTAATCATATGAAAGCATACAGCATTGAATTGCCACAAGTCAATGCCATTAATGAATAGGTATGGCAAATGGAAATCCAGTTAACTCCGACTTAGATGAGGTAAAAAACCCATGTACTATGTGCCAGGAACTATTTAATACAGTAGATCACCTATCAAATTCAATCATTGAAGCCCCTGCTTCTGTCCAAACAACATATCCACCAATACAAAACAAAGTATCCAAAAGAACTAAAATCCTCACACCATGTTTAAATCTTTACAAAGCATACTGCATTCAACAAAATATTTACATATTTCTTTCTTTTTTTCTTTTTGGTAGAAAAATATTTACATAGTTTAAGTGCAGAGTGCAGACAAAGTAGTTGATAGATGCATATTTACCTGATGTACACAGTACACACACCTATGTAATATATGTTGCTCTAATGGTTGGGGCCCAGAAGAGAGAGCAGGAAGGTCCTGTAATGGCCTGATGTTTCCGAGTGAACTGCATCATTCAATGTCTTTCTGTATTTCTTTTTGTATTCATCTTTTATATACTGCATATCAATTTCGGTCCTTGACACGATTACCCTTACAAGTGTTGAGTCATTAGTTCCCAAGCCTTTCATTGCATTGTGTAGCACCTGCAAAGTTTTGGCAGTGGTGGTAATAGGATCAATCAAACTCTTAGACCAAAAAAAAAAAAAAAAACCTCTAAAAATATAAAATGCACCCTTTATAAACTACTAAAATATTAATCTCCCAACACTCCAACGGCAGGCTTTGTTTGTCTCAACAAGAACAAAATCAGTAGAAGGAATCATGAATGCTGTTAGAAGATGAATGTATCATCATAACGTAGCATGCCATGTGAGATAGCACTCTATGAGATAAAAGCATACATAGCTAGTCTACTTTCAGGAAACAACTCGACTTGTGTATGGTTCTCCAACTCTACAGTTTTTTAGGTTCTCATACATTGTCAACATGACAAGGGATCAACTGGGCCCATCTAACATATCAAGTGGACTAAAATTAGGTCAATTTGATGGATTTTAACATGCAATGTGAATAATATTTTCCATCATCGATAGAATTTGATTAAAACTAAATGGTAAATCATCAAATCAAACAGATTGTTAGCACACGAATTCAATGAGATTTATTCTACGGTGGTGCTCAATTTCTTTATTTCATATATAAAATATGATTTGGACATTCTTGTCCAAATAATACTCCAATTATTTTTTTTTCTTTCTTTGTCTAAGGCTCCATCTATTGCACTGGAAATCATTTCTTGAAAGCATATTGATAGGTTACCTCATTAAACAAGCTAATTTGATGTCTTCATAGGAAAATTTTTCCAAATAAATACATATTCTGTGTTAAATCCTTACTTACAAACTAGGTGGAAATTGTCTCCACCACTTTTGTCCCATACTCCCATGTAAAGATGGGCCATGTATCACAAATGGTGTTAATTATCTAAAATAAGCGACTGTTGTGTCATGTATATTTCCAAGGATATGATCCACATTGCAACAAACAAAGCCTCAAAAAAAAAAAAAAAAAAAAAAAGGAGCAGAAAGAAAAAAATATTCCCTTCCCTTGCCATATAAACATGATGGTACTGCTTATTTTCAAAAACAGTTGCTGGATAGACTTTTCCATGGTAGAAAATACAGATAAGAGAAACAAAAAGGTAAAAAATAAATAAATAAATAAGTTGGAGGATATACCTTTGCAAAGTACTTTGCAGGATTCTCTGCACATTGCAGGATCGTCAAAAGAGCATACTCAAAGTTCCCTGATGTTTCACTCTTTATTGCCTGATATAAATTTAATTTATTTATGCGACGCATTCAGAATTTCAGCAGTGAGGAAATAGAAGAAGACATTAATAAACTATACCTTTTTGAGTGAGTTTCCATACATACTATGGTAAGCAGAACTAACAGCAGCCAGATTTGCCCTGCTTCGTTCACTAAAAATGCGTATAAAAGTTTTCTCATCAGTTCCCAATTTCTTCTCCCCTGCTTTATATAGAGACTTTGCATCCTTATCAGCCATCACTCTATCAACTTCCAGACCTTCATACCGTTGTGTGCTTACATATGCAAGCAAAAGCTACATGAATTTTACATCAAGATATCACTAAACCTCTTTTTCCTTCAATAAATGTCGAGAGAAAAAGAATGGAGGGGGGGGGATTGAGTAAGAAAAATTAGAAATTCCAATATTTATATGCTTCAATTTGTACATGTTAGTAGAAAGAAATTGTTAACATTGACTCTCCGGAAACAAACATAAAAATTTGAAGATTGGAGAGTGATTTTATCCAAGTTTATAACTTGTCTGTGTCTTAAGACTACAATTTCTCTTCTCTTGCAGAGGCACAGTGATAGATGCCTCAGCTATATATGACTGTTTATCTTGGCATCCACCCAGCCTGTAAGAGCCTCATCTTAAATGTCAATAGCAATTTTGCCAAGTAATCCAAGACAATTACACAGATCTACAGTTACATTGGTAATTTACAGCTATCTACACCTGGACCTTTTATGAAATACCTACCACCTTTGAAATTAAGATTTTTGAGAAATTATAAGAAAAAAAATTAAATATCAGACGTGAAGTTAGAAATCAGCCTATGAATTTCCTTGGAATACATATCAACTAGCAGTGACAGACACTACTTACTGGCATACGTAATCATACACTATATTAGGTTTTTAGAATTTCACATTCATCCATGAGTGCTGGCATGTCCAGAAAATACAGTGCTGGAAATTATTAGAAAGCAATACTTACGGATAATTGAGGAAAGCATAAGTGAAGAGTATGACTATTAGTTTGTGAAGAGGCATAGCAACCAGTGAGAAGTTTCGGAGAGTTGTAAAACGAGAGAGAGAGAGAGAGAGAGAGAGAGAGAGAGAGAGAGAGAGATTACCTTTTTATGATCCCCATTGGTTTGAAGTTCAATGTCATGCTCAAGATGAAACCCAAACTTTGAATAGTAGATTTGTTTGAACACTTGTATCTGGGATGGGGTACGAGAACAAATCACCTCAGTGGCAGCTCCAAGATTAATAAAATCCCCACTTAATGCCTGTCTCACAATAACTGCATCACGTCCAGCCGGATCATGCATCCAGAGCAAAACTGCTGTCTGATAAATAGAACAGAGAATAAAATATGCAAATAATTTATCTTTTTTAAAAGGCATCTACTTTATAATTTTGTTTTAGATGCAATAATTAACAGCTCTATACATTTCTATACAGGAAAAAAATAAGGACCTTCCCAGTAATTGGAGAAAAATATAAATTGAAAACAAGTGATCACTTGGTATTAACTCCAGAAATACCACAGTAATCAAAATGAAATGTTGCATGAGCATCGCATTCGTGCCTCTAATTTTCCAGTCAGCTCTGAAACCAAGCGTTTGAGGAGATCATCAGAATACATTGTTCTGTATTCTTGTTGGATGAGAGCACGCTGTGTTGCATCACGATGAGCAAGTATATTGACCACTGCCTCTGTATCACAACCAAATCCTGGAAAATATAAAATAGATAAAACAATATTAAAACAAAAAAGAAAAAAGAAAACCATAAAAGAGAAAATATCAAATAAACCATTCTATTTATAGGATAAAGCCCTACCAAAGTATACCATTCCACATAAGAAGACTCAATTTTTCAATTTGATAGTACTATCATGCTAGATGGTTTCTACAAGGAAAACATAAGGTCCATTCTCTCAAGTCTCAGACTTGTGTCATTACAAGCTGCATAATTATCTATATCATCTACGTGTGGGAAGTTGCGCCACTGTCCAACCTACTGAAAGTTGTCATCTGATCTAAGTTAATGGTTGCCTCGTTCATTAAAGTTGAAACAATTTGGCTTCAGTGGTCCACAGAGGGTACAGATCAGATTGTAAAATTCATTTTGCTTACGCTGACTATTGATATGGGTACAATGGTAACTGGGAAGTTAGATCGTCTATTCTCAACACTCATGCAAATACTGCAGCATGCACTGATACGTTTGCCCATGTATTGACAGAGCATACTGACTATTTGTAAGATGGAGAGCATTAGTTATAACTTTCTTCAAACAACAAAGCCTATCATAGAAATAAACACACAATGGGACCTTAATAGAGGCAGAAATGATTTAGTCAGGTATACTTGACTTAGATGAAAGTCAGCTTAGATGAAAGTCAGTCATGGTAACTCATCCAACGCCTCCCAGCTCTTAGCTGACTTTTATCTAAGTCAAGTATACCTGACTAAATCATTTCTATAATAGAGGAATATTTCCATATTTTAGAGCCAAAAGGAACTAAATTTACAATATGAGAAAGTAAGGAATAAAATCAGATTACAGGTAAATATAATAGTGCCAGTCTGTGACTGATGATAAATTGTCCTCTATAATCTATTTTGTTTTCATAACAAAACGGCCTAATCAATATCTGCAAATTCACACCCCTTCAGTTAACTTATTGACCAGAATTGCCACCAAAAATATTACAGGTTTTACTAATATAACGATGACCTTCAATCAACTACAGTGGTGAATCTCTCATCAACTCTGTTGTGTCTTCTCATGGCTTTAAATGTGATATTGAAAAATGTATTACAAGTGCCTCTACTCGGTTGTACTAATTTTGGTTTTTACAAAAGGGCCAGGAAAGGGGGGAAATAAAAAAGGAAATTTTTATGTAAAGCGCTACTGAAGGTAGCTTGTTCCAGATTCCCACATGGACATTCCATAAAAGTACTGAAGTATTTCAACAAGGGTTGAACAAGAACATTAAATTTTTTAGAAAAAAAATTATTATTATCTTACTTGGACTCAAGTTTATTGAAATTTTTAAGTACTGGAGCTGGAGAATCAGGAGTTTAGGACCATGGTACGTTTTATCATAACAAGAGATCTCTCTTGTATCTCTTGTTTTCACACAACAGTAAGATGGATGGGGTTGAACAACAACAATGACATGTTTTTTGTAAGGGCATTGAGTTACTAGAACAAGCACACAAGTCAAAATCTTCTGGACAGGCACATGAGCACATCTTAAATTATAGTGACTCGAATAAATAAACTGACTACATCTATTTAGGGAAATATATCTCCATATCATAAGCCATAGGACTGCACTTCTTTGTTGATATATAAGGTCAATGTTATCATGGAATACATCCAAGACAAGACTGGGCAGAACAGGCTTAACTCCTCGGAAAGTTTCATCTTTGTTAATTTTCTATTTGGAGGCTACCTATTTGCATCTTATCAATGATCTTGATCAACCAAAGTACAAATCTCTATTTGTTTACTTCAACCTTTTAATACATTTAATGATTTTATTTAACAACTCAAAGGAATATTGTGAATAAATTCACATGAGCTGGGAACCAGATCACAGGAAACTGATTAAATTAGATAATATCTAGAGGAAACAGCTCCGATCTATTGAATCTATTATTTACAACCAGTGAGGCATCAATTTTCTTTAGTAAATAAGTTATCTGCTTCTTCTTTTTCCCGGTTCATGGTTTATCCAAAAGCCAATTTCTTATGTTCATCAAATATATTCATGCTATATTTTCTCATATAATGTCACTTATTCTATCTTTTGTGTTCACTCCATACAAGTTTATTTTTATTATTATTCAATTCAAACTGTAAAGGTGTTTCAGCACTAGTCGTTGCGCCTTTTTTTTGTTCTTTAATACATTCAACGTTGAGACATTTTGCATCTCAAATTCTCAGATCTTATAAACTTGATTATATCAACACAAAGTGTCCAGCATGTGAACTATATATATATACAGAAATGATCCTATCAACACATGTTGACTTTCACGAAAGTCAGCATAAGCTCATAGGTGATTGTGGGATGCATATTTTGAAAAATTGACCGTTGGATTAGATACTATATGTCAGGCATGCCAAAAATCACAGTGATCCAACAATCAGTTTCACAGATGTCACTGAGAAAAACTATAATAGTTTTCAGAGGTCATAATTTTTCATAGTCTGTATTTTGAGATGCCTATATCGGATCACTGTGATTTTCGGCAAACGTGACATCCATAACAATGATATCTAATCCAACGGATGATTTTTCAAAATATGCATCCCACAATTCCCTATGAGCTTCATGCTGACTTTCGCGAAAGTCGACATATGGTAACTAAATCGGGCCTATATATATATATGTATATATATATATATATATATATATATATATATATATATATACACACACACACATACAGAGGTGCTACAGTCACCCTAATGCATCTTGCATTAGGTGCCCTCTTGTAAAGCTACTTGCTGTGCAAATTTTGAAAAATTGACCGTTGGATTAGATACCCTTATAATGTATGTCATGCCTGCCAAAAATCACAGTGATCCAATGGTTGGTTTTTGAAAAAACTGATTGCTAAAAAAAAATAACATTTTTAAGAACAAAAAAGTCACAATTTTTCAAAGTTTCATTTTTCAAAAACTAACATGTTAGCCTTATGGCTTCCACCCTTGTTGGTTGATTTTGATGATAACAATTATTGTATTGTAATTCTATTAAATTTGCATATTATGTAAATTTGCAAGCATGAATTGTGGTAAAACACATCCATGATACTAGAAATATGCATATGAATGATTGTTTGGAATATGCATATGATTAAATGTTTATTATGAATTCTTTGCATAATACATTGATTTGTTTTACGTAAAATATGCATATGCTTCTTTAGTAATGTTTTGCATATATGCATATTGTTAAGGGGAGCCACAAATCATTGATTGATTTATTTGTTTCATTGATTGATTAAATTTTTCTATATGCAAATTATGCTCAATGTTTGATGATAACAAACATTGTTCTATGTATATTCAATTATGCATATGATTACTTTGTTATAAACTCTTGTTAAATGTCAAACTCTGTTGAGTGATTATTTGGATAATCTTGTTGAATATTTGGTTGTCATTATTTGATAATTGACATTATCCTATAGTTCTTACATATCCATTATAGTATACTATATGCTTATAAGAACAGGATTCAAGTTGTCAATTAATGAAGGCTCAACTATCATGAAGCTCATGCACTACATCGTACCTTATGTGAATATGGATATGTTGTATATTTACTAAGGACCATGAAGAGAGCCATTGCATTGATGCAATCCATTTATAAAGCCTAGCACAAGCCAAGCACAAGACTTGAAGATTCATTTATGAAGATCTTGCTTTTATTCTTGTGTGTGAGCTTATGAATCTATTTTGTAAATCTCTCTTTAGGATGAACTATATTGGCTCAATTGACCATGATTAAAAGACCATAGGTTTTAACTTTGGAAAATTATATTTTGGTCAAAACTTTTACACTTTTTGCCTTGGCATACTTATCCTTGAAAAATATTTTGAAAATTTGTAAAAATACTTTTGAACACTTAGTTAACTACTTTAGATGTTATAAGTTGATTTAGACTTAAGAATCTCAAGTTTTTAGCTTAAGAGCATGTCTAGTCGACTAATCACCTTAGTCTAGTCGACTAATCATGGTCCAGAAGCTAGAACATTGAAAATTCCAAGTCTAGTCGACTAAACATATAGAGTAGTCGACTAAAGAGTTCTCTAGTCGACTAATCATCTAGTCTAGTCGACTAAAGACACTCCAGTTGCCAAAGTTTGGAAATGCAGAAGAGCTAGTCGACTAATCATCCTAGTCTAGTCGACTAACTGAGCCCGGGAACTCATTTGCTTTAAAATTTTAAGTGGCTAGTCGACTAATCCCCTTTGTCTAGTCGACTAAGGCTTCTGCAAAATACAAAACAACTCTATTTTTGTGCCTAACGGCTATATTCTCTTTAGGGCCTATTTATACTCATTGTATGAGCCTTGAATCAACTAATGATCACACTCAAACATATACTAACATAATTCATATCATTCTTGTGTGATTTAGTCAAAAAAACATCATACTCTCTTGAAGCCAAACTAGTTCATTTATTTGAGAGATATTAGTGAGAGCTTATCTTGTATACCATCTACTCATTAAGGAGTTCTTTTGTTGTACACTTATCACATCTCTTTGTAAATCTTGTGAGTGCTCTTGATGAGCATTGGAGAGTTGCTCTTTCTGAGCTTTAGCCAAGCATTCTTTGTGAAGCTTGAAGAAGTGTTGTTTGTAAGCACTAGTTGGGTTCTTTGTGAGCTATTAAGTGTTCTTTGTGAGACACCATTGAGGGTTCTTTGTGAGCCATTAGGTAGGTTCTTTGTGAACCATTAAGCAAGTTCTCTGTGAGCTTAGGTGAGAGTCTTCCACCTGGGATAAAGAAGACTGTGTAAAGATTTCTCCACCTTGAAGGAGATAATCCTTAGTGGATTGTGGAATCATTGGGCTGAGTGCTTAACGCGTAGATGTAGGCGAGCCGAACCACGTTAAAATCTGTGTTTGATCTCTCTATCCCGTACTCTAATTTCAATTACTTGTTTATATATTTGCTTCCATTGCTTAGTAATTGAACATTAATTTATTTGCAAAAGTTTGCCATAAACCCTATTCAGCCCCCTTTAGGGTTATATATTTGGGACAACACAACCGATGGATCACTGTGATTTTTGGCAGACATGACATACATTATAGGAGTATCTAATCCAACGGTCAGTTTTTCAAAAAATTTACAGCAAGTGGCTCTACAAGAGTTACATCAGGTGCACCTAATATTAGAAGTTGTGCACCTAATATTAGAAGTTCTGTGTGTGTGTGTGTATATATATATATACATATATTCTCTACCTATTTTTAAGTTGAATTGAGATTTGAGATGGGTTGAGTTGATTACTTTTATTGTGACCCTATATTGTGAAAGTGCACTTACTAATAAGCCTCAGGTTGTCTAATCTTGGAGACTGACAGATACTACCCTGACTGCACCAGAAGACTTTCTTGAGTGTAAAATTGGTTTCAAGGATTGCGGTTGTTGCTGCACTTTCAACCCTTAATTTTGATAAATTGATCTATTCTTTGTTGGTGACTATTATTCACATTAGTTATTTTTACCGGAAAATGTAATTTCTGAATAGTGATTATTGTATTTCATTGTGCAATTTTTTCTAACAGTAATTACAGTAGCAAAATGTTGGGCTTCTAGAGAAGGTCTTTGCAAGACTTGCAAATTCCAAACTAGGAATATTCTTACCGAAGGTTACTCGAAGGTGATGATTGAGGTTGTTAAATGTTCCTCTCATTGTCCATGGAATATTAATATTATTGTTTAACATTCGTAATTTGGCTCGCCCAGTTTGACAATATTGAATTCAGTCATGTTTTCTGGAAAACTAATAGGGTTGCAAATAATCAGCTAATGTGGGTCACATTGCTTTTGTTATGTCTATGTGGGATTTCTTTTTCCCTCTTAATGTCTGAGAAATTGTAATGAAAGATATAAGAGGAGCATCCTCTCCTAAATGAACTGACTTTTTAATAATAATTTTTTTACCCAAAAAAAAGCCAAATTTTCAAGTACTAATCTCTCAATAGTGCTCAAAGGAATAACAATGGGCTTTGCTACCAACATCTATGGTCACCAACTCAGTTTGAGCACCAATATACATAAGTCGCATCTGCTATCATTCTTTCTCTTATTCTAGAAGCAACAATTCAAGCCGTTGTCATAAAAGCACAATCAAATGTAAAACCAAAGACAGGAAAACTCAAAGAAGCATTAAATCCCATCTACCTGGGGTCTACCGTCTACCACAGAAATCAACAAAGACAGGACAATAAAATGAAGGTAAAAAATAATTTTGATCGTGAGGGATGATGCTACAAGAAAATTTTGAACATAAGGGAGTAAAACAAAGCCTGGTGTCAAAAAAGAGAAGTAATAAGTGAAAAAAGAGCCATCACTCACATAACCAAAATCCTCCAACTACTGCATAGCAAGATAGAGGTGTTTCCATATAGAAAACAGGTCAAACACTCAAACATTGAAAACACATTTCCTAAGAAGAGCAGACACTTCTCTGTAGATGTTGTGGCAATGTCCGATATGTCTCAAACACAGCATTCTCTATGAACAATTCAACCAAGATTCTAAAAAATAATATGAAGGGATACATTTTGAATGATGAATGTAATGTGATACGCTGTAATATAATTATGTAAAATAGAATGTTAGGGAAAATTACAATTTGACCCCTTCAACTATCACCGATTTACACTTTGCACCCTTATAGTTTTTATTTGTGGCACTTTCCAGCCTCCTATCAATTAGCCATTAGATTCTTTTGAGTGAAAATGATGTTAGGTTTGTTATTTTTACATGCACCGTTTATCCTAAATTGCTAATGTATTTACAGACATATTAGTGAAGTTTCATGATTTTTCTCAATATATTTTAATTTTTATAAATTAATTTCTCCATAAAGTAAGTAAAATTCACAATAAATAAAATATATTAAGAAAATTCATGAAACTTCATCAATTTGCTTGGAGATGCATTAGCAAGTAATGATAAATACTAAATGAAAAAATAACAAGCCTAACACCATTTTTCATTCAAAGAATCAAATGGTAAAAAGTGACACAAATCAAAGCTATATGCAGTCAATGTGTGGCGCAAAGTGTAAATTGGTGATAGTTGAGGTGATCAAACTGTAATTTCCCCTAGATTTTATTAACATTGTGTCCCTACCAATGTGTATCATAGATCTTTTAGGATTTGTTGTGTCGAAGTGTTTGTATCGTGTCATAATTGTTTCACGTGTTCGTGTCTTCTTAGCACATTTCACATGGGTGAGTACCAACTCACAAAAATATCACCCTGAAAGTATGATGTGAAACAAATACATATTTTAAATTATTTATTTTACTAAAACATAGAGAGAGGTTGTTTTTGTATATAGGAATACTGAAATTACTTCAATCACAGCCACTTAACAAGTTCTTGGGAGTTCACACTAAGAAAATTCATGGGAAAATTAGGGCCTGTTTGGCCATCTTCATTTAAACAAAGAAAAAAAAAAAAGAAGAAAGAAAGAAAAAGGAGTAACCAGAAACGTGTTTTCAGAAAATAGATTTTGTTCTTCTTCTTGAAAAGAAAAGAGAAAACAAAACCTGATAACTTCATTTTTGATGTTCTAAAATTCTCATAAAAATGTTTTCAAAAACATATTCTCAAACAAAATTTTGCACTGTTTTATGTTTTTTTGCGACTCCGAGCACAGAAAACTGTTATGGGGAACATGGCCAAACAGTCCCTTCCTACTTGCCTTTTGTTTTCTTTCCTTTTCTTTTTGCTTATTTCATCTCCTTTATATGAAAAACTCGAAAGGATTTCAAAGAAATAAATAAATAAAAATCCTTTTGTTTGTTGAAAAATTATTGATAAAGAAAAATCATGAGAGAAACATAACAATTTAAGAAGATAAAGATGAATTTAGTCACTGTAAGTGGGAGTTTAAAAAAGAAAACACAGCAATTAAGTTTGTATGGACCAATTAGTTAGTGATAGTACATAGAAAAGGGTGAAAGCCAAAAAAACAAAAGGCATAGATAGAGATAGAGTGGACACAAATTAAGAAAGCAAACTAAATCAGATATAGAATATAGAGGCAATTCAACCCAAACCTAATGAGAGGAAACAAGCATAACTATGCTCCCTAAGGAAGAAATTCAAGCGGATAACCTAAGAAAAGTAGATAACCTGCTTCAATTCTCCATTCACACACACACACACAC
>JAESVK010000711.1:785488-838312 GCA_017140935.1 Hamamelis virginiana | reverse complement strand
AATACAGATTGCAGGTTGACTTGAGGTGTATTTTGGCTGGTATAATCATACGCTTGAGGATTGATTGGACATCTTCATGATAAATTCTGCATTACTACGAGATATATATTTATAGTAATATATTCATAGATTCTTGGGATTCATTATTGTATAAATTGTCAGTATTATTGACATTATCATTATTATTTAATGTAAAGCGTTTTGGGACATACTGAATGTACATATCATTTTATAGTCAGATATATATATATATATATATATATATATATATATATATATATATATATATATATTCTTTGTCTCTAATGAGGAAATACGGATGAGTAGAATAGTTTGTAGTTCCATCTTGACACGTGTCGACCTATCCGGAAGGGTCTATACGGACGTCAAGTTGGGGCGTTACACGTGGAGCCACAATGGTTGGAACACCATTGCATTAAGGTAGGGGTGTATAACCTGTTGGAAATTATAAACAATATTACCTCAAAAAATAGAAGACAAGTGGAGTAAGGCGGGTTGAGGCGCGGACTAAGTCGCTCTCTTTAAGACGATTCGCAAAAATAAGGAAAATCCGATTGTGAACCAGCCAACCTGGATCGGGAGGCCTCTCTTGTTCACTCTTGGGGTGATGTTTATCTTGAGTAGATTGTGGATGATGTTTATCCGTCTCGATTTATCCTTCTCTATTATCCACATTTATCCTTCTCTATTATCCACTCAAGATAGGGTTTTTTGAAAAAGGGATAAGAGTTTGTAAAAAACTAGGAGTCGCCACCTTATTTTTAGGGAACAAGGAAACCACAAAAAAGAGTTTTATTTTCAATAAAACATTGACCCCATATTTTGGAAAAGCATGGTCTTTTGAATCAAAGTTGGATCTGGGGGCTAGGTTACGAAGTGGGAAGGTTCCAAGGATCTTCTTGTAGGCACCCACCTCGCCCTAATTAAAGGTCTCCTAATTAAGTTTGGGCTTTATCAAAATATTTTCAAAAACAATCCTAGTTATTTAATCAATCACAAAATATGATATATAATATATAATAATACATAGTATGAAAGTATACACAATCCTAATGGTCTTAGGAGACTAGAAGTCAACCTAAGATTGGACTTGCGCCCTATTGACTGCCTACATACCTTATCAATTGCTTGACAAAGATCAAAGTCCACGTAGTTCGATTACCTTAGGACTCTCCTATTGTAATGAACCATATAGCCAAAAGAATTCTATCTTATCTAGGACTCTAACTTCGAGAGTTTGGATTTGATCAAAACACTTTTCTTGGCATAAAAGATGGAATTTCATTCCGTTTTAAACACTTTCAAAATTTTAGAGTTATTCTCGAAGTAGAGTCCTAAACCAAGTAGAACTCTATTACTATAAAAATTCTTACAACAAAGGATAGTCTTAAGTGGGATCAAGTGATCCCCCTAATCCTAGGGTTTCTAGCTAATCCTAGGTTAGTCTAAATACCTAAAACATTAAAATATGCATGCTGGAATTTCTGGAAAATAAATAAAAAAATATCATCAAAAGTATAAATAATGCATGAAAGTGTCCTAAATGCAATATAATTATTCTATGTGAACCTAGGCATGTTTCTATGTTGATTTTGGCCTAAAAAGTGAGTTTTAATACACTTTTAAGTTACTTTAAATCCATGGACAGATTTATAAGTAATCAAAAAGTGGGTTTAAAACCCATAAAATAAAAGAATAAAAAAAATGAAAATGGCCTAATATGCGACCTAATATGATATATCAAAATAATCATGCTTGAAAACAATCAATTTCATCACAAGGGGAAGGGACTTACCTTTGCATGCTCCCTCGAACACAAATCATATTATTCAAACAAGACATAATTAAAATACAAACCTAATATTAACAAAAAATAAAAAAAAAATAAAAAAAATAAAAAATAAAATAAAATAAAAAACTATTTTAATAAACTAATCCCTAACCTATCATGCATACTAATAAACTAAATCCTATGCATACTAATAAAAAGAAAACTATAAAAGAAATTAAAAAAAAAAAAAGAAAAAACTAACCTCTTTCTCTGCCTCCTTGCTTCGAGCCTTCTCTCCAAGGACTATAAGGACCTCAAAAACTTTAAAACTTAAGCTAGAGTGCTATCGGGGAAGCTTGTGCAATTGCTCAAGCCTCTACTCTCCAAGCTAATTCTCTAAAGCTTATACTGTGTGTTGTAACTGATTTCAGGGTCCTCTATTTATAGGTTCACAAAGCTATAGCAAGCTTTTCACTTTTCCGATGTGGGACAGAGTGAATTTCATTATTCTACACTACATGCAGGCTCGTTGGGCCCGTTTTAAGTCCAAATTTGACGATTCAAGCGTCAAAACGATCGTGATTCGATTCTCCATGTTTTAAGAAGTGTTTGAAGTGATTCGAGACAAGATCGACAATCATTCAGGGCTTTTGTGATTCAAAGGACAAAACTGCCCTTCAGTCACAAAAGACCTTATTTTCTATCAAACCTGGCTCAGAATGTCATGAAATTTTGCAGGGATGTTCCTAGACTCTCTAAAAACCTAATGCAAAAAGAACCGACTCAATCTGACCTAAAAACTTACATGTGATAATGACCTCTACCTAATTACCCACAAAGGGTAAAACTGGCAACTTAGGGTTTTGACACCCTATTTCACCTCTAATCATAGGCAACCATTCATGACCATACTCATGGTCAAAAATGGATGTCTACACCGATGCAATAGTTTGTAGCACGTCGCCTCCAGAATACAACAAGCCCAGCCACTCACTGTTATTTTCTCTAAGCTTACACAACTTTGAGAAAATTTGAAGCTACACACAACACCGTTCTTTGCCCAAAGAAAAACTCACAAAACACTTTATAAATTTTGAATAATATAGAGATTGAAAGAGAGAGGAGAGAGATTGTAAATTAGTGAGTTATAATGCCTAGAGTCCTCTATTTATAGGTGTTGCAGGGTGTAACCTATGCTGCAGAATTAAACATGGCATTCAACTTAATTGTGAAGGTTATGAATAAGAATTCAAATCTGAAATGAATTCTATTCATAACATATATAGGTTACAAAGATTTAAAAATAAAATATGTGATAAATCTGATTTCAATTGAATATGAATTAGAAAAATGAATTCTGGACTGTTACAGAATATGCATAAGTCTGACCATAATTGGGTATATAAACAGTCCGAGTAGGAGAGCTATAGGTGCTGGTCCATTTAGAAAACTCATACCTCCTCCACCTTCTTCCCTTCTTGTACACATGAGGTGCCAAGTTCTCTAAGCCTTCACTAAGCATGAGTGAAGAAGAGAGCTAATAAACCTATTTCTATTCTCTTCTTTAACCAATGTGAGACAAGGGAAGATAGGTACGTTTTTTTTATTTATTAAAATACACGAACATAACCTTTTACTGATAACAATGATATATGTGTTTTATAACTGTTTTGAGAGCAATGTGGCTTCTAAATGCTTTATAAACTTTGTTATTTATTGAACTGATGATTTGATACATGGGTTTCATGTTTATAAAACATGGGAATGAACATTTCTACAAGTTGTTTTATGGCTACTTTGGAAGGGCATATTGTATAAACTGTTTACTAAAACGATTAGAGATTTAATATCATTGTGTATGTTATATTTTTCTAAATGGGTTTATGAATCAAGAAAAGTTCTTAAACTTCAATTTTTAGTTGTTCCCAATTCTTTTGAAAAGAACAGTGGTTTGGAAACATGTTTTATTTAGTACGAATTGAGGCTCCAAATTTTTTTGATTTGATATGGAAAAAGCCTTGTGAATGGCTCTCTGAATTTCTTAGATATGATTATCGTGTAATGATAAAGATATGGATGTGAATTCGTTCCCCGACCTTGATGTGATGGATACAATGGATAATTATGTATATGTATATATGTAATATGACATGGTAGCTTAGAGTGTATCATAGTGAAGGATAATGGGCCATGGTCCTTCTATAGCATAACTAGGGTTGAGACTCACTCCCTTACCACAATTATGATAATATGCATGCTATATGTGGTTTAGTTGGACCACGGGAGGGTTAGCCTGAATATAGCCTCCTGTGATACATTCTAATCCAAGTGTTAGATATGCTAAGGACCTAACGAAGTGACGCATATGCCATGCACAAGGAATTGACAAAGGCATGGATGTTGCTTTTTCACTGAAAGACCACGCGTGTTTTACATGTTGTTTTTGTTATAGCTTTATAAACCTTGGAAACATTTGGAAGTTGATGTTTATTTAAATATTCCATGTATCCTTGTGTTATTGTTAATTAGTAGAGGTTACACTATTCTTATTGAGCAATTCATGGCTCACCACTGCCTTTTAGACAACAAATTGCAAGTTGACTTGGGGTTGCATATGTTGTTTGGCATCTCCTAACTAGTATCTCGAGTAGACTCGGGCATCACTATTCATATATAATCAGGTATTATCATATTGTAGATATGTAAGTCCTTTATCGTTATTTGTTCAGCCCACCTACCAAGGATGTTGGTGTTATTACTTTGATTTCTTACTAATGTATATATAACGCTTGGATCATAATGTATGTATATGACATCTTCATTTTGTTATAAATAATTCTTTGAGTCTTGTGTGGAAATATGATTGAACAATACAAGTTGTACCTCTATCTCGACATGTGTCGACCTACCCGAGAGGATCTGTACAACTGTCAGGTTAGGACTTTACAAATACCTTGGAAATGCTTAACATGATGGAAAATGGTAAAGATATCCAAAATGTTTGGTCATTTTATTTACCCGCTTATGTAATTATAACAAAATAATGGATAATAAATTACTAAATCTCTTTACTCTAAAATTAAAATGGAAATGTGATTGCCGCATTAATTGGTAAATGAATTCAACCTAATTTTTTTCACTTTTTTTGTTTTGTCAATGTAACAATATGATAGACTTCATTTGGTTGATCAAACATTAATTGAAAGCATAAACTTTAATGATAGGACATTTTTTGGTACATGGTTTCAAAAATTATTTATATGGCCATAGAAATGTTAAAAGAGTTGTACAGAAGCTTGTTCAGAAATGCATTTTGAAAATTTAGGTATTTAATTTTTCACAGTCTGTATTTAAAAAACGAGTGGTCCGATCACTGTAATTTTTTGCATACTCATCATACATAAGAAGAATATTAAATCTAACGGTCGGTTTTTCAAAATACACATTTTACATTGGCCAAAAGGCCAAGTCCTTATATAAAGAAGTCCTCACAGGAACATGACTCTATATATATATATATATATATATATATATATTATTCTATTCGGGCGGTTTGGTTCTCCCCTCGGTTCACAAAGTCCCAATGGATAACCAAACCGCACAGTCGGTTTAGCAACCCTTTAAAACCGTTGTGAACCATGGCTATTAAAAAACCAACCAAACAAGATGGTTTGGTTCGGTTTGGTCGGTCCCGTTCTGTTCTTGAACACCCCTTCCATACGGTCATCCTTGCTTTATTTAAAAATCCGAAAGAGTTGGTAAGTCTTCACATTATTAAAATCTGAGAAAAGCTACTGTCTTCCTTGTATATATTGTTTAGGGAGCTGAACAAGCATTAACCCAATTAATATACACACGAATGTTAAGGTCAAATCAACCAAATGCAAAGGTCACCTCAATTACAATCATTTACACAGGATATTTTGAAAAATCGACCGTTGGATTTGATATCCCTCTTATGTATGTCATGTCTGCCAAAAATCACAATGATCCAACGGTCAGTTTTTGAACTGTGACTTTTTTGTTCTTCAAAATGTTACCAAAAATCACAATAATCCAACGGTCAGTTTTTGATGCAAGATGCATCAGGTGCACCTGACCATAGCACCTCTACACACACACACACACATGCACGCACACATTCTTGCATCAAGTGCACCTGACCATAGCACCTCTACACACACAGACACACACACGAGATATAGGTATAGATGTAAAACAAGATTTAAGGGGAACCTACCCCTATATCTATATATATATATATATATATATATATATATTAGCATAAATCCCAGGCGATGCTTGGGTGTGAAAAAAGATGGAGCACAGAAACTAATAAATATATATAAAAATTTTACAAAGAATTTAATCAATTTTAATTTATTACTATTTAATAAATTATTTATTGGTAATATTTTTCAATTTTATACAGAGGGGTAATAAATAAACTAAGGATATAATGGAAGATCTAAATGGGGAAAAAAAACATAACATATATTAATAATTAAAATAAAATCTACACGTAACTTATATCATCTATCTTATCTCGATTTGATTTTGAACTTTCTATGTGGTATTTATTTTTTAATAATACATCCCATTTAATTTTCTACTCTTATAAATTTAATATTTAAAATTCAAACGGTCAAGATAATCTAATAAAATAAAAGAGACTTCTTTCTTAAACTGTAGTTAAATACTACAAATTGATCAAACAAAAAAAAAATTGAAATTCCAACCTAACGTATAGTAATAGACAAAAAATAAAAGAAGAAGAATATGATAAAACTTACCTGGTTAATTATTTAATAAACTATTTTTTCGTAATGTTTTTCAATTTTATACAAAGGGATAATATATAAATTAAGGATAAAATGGAAGATCTAAATGGAAAAAAAAAACAATATATATTAACAATTAAAATAAAATTTACACATAACTTATATTATTTATCTTATCTCGATTTGATTTGGGACTTTCTATGTGGTATTTCTTTTTTTAATAATACATCCTAGCCATTTAAGTTTCTACTCTTATAAATTTAATAATTAAAATCAAACTGTCAAGATAATCTAATAATAATAATAATAATAATAAACAGAGACTTCTTTCTTAAACTGTAGTTAAATACTACAAACTGATAAATAATAATAATAAAAAAACGTATAGTAATAGACGGAGAATAGAAGAATATGATAAAACTTACTTGAACACAGATGGCTATGGTGTAACGTCTCAATGTGAAAAAAACTTGTGATCGATTACAAACCCAGAGGAAGAGAGAGAGAGAAAGAGAACTATAACTACAAACCCAAATAAAAAATATATATAGAGAGAGATAATTAGAAAAGAATAGCACATTACCTAGACGTGAGGCATTGATAAGAAAATGGAGAGTGTAGCAAAGTAAAAAACATAAGAAAAAGAAAAGGAGTAACCCTATGAAGCCCTATTTTGATAGGAATGGAAAGTCAAAAGAAGAAATAAAATAAATAAAATAAAATAAGATATGAGAATAAAATAAAATAAAATATAGTATCAACTAATTAGAAAGAAACAGAAGAGTAAATTAAGGAGAGTAGAGAATAGGGGAGGGAAGGCCAATGAAGGCCGCCACGTGGACAAACTTCTCTATATATATATAGGACGTCCTGACCCCTCATAAGATCAGCCCCTCTAATTCTGGCTGTTGGTTTAAATAAATGAAGATCTAATGGCTGTAATTTAATGAGGCTGAACACGTGGGTCTTAAGGGATAAACGGGTTATACCCGATAGAATTATGACCCGTTTATGGTAAAATAAAAAAAATGGATACCCACATTCTAGATCTGGTCAAGAGAGAAAGAGGAAAAAGAGAGAGAGAAGACGGAACCAGCCCGCCGGAGCTTTCGCCACGCCGAAAATATACAAGGTACTCGCCGCCAGCTTGTTTTTCTTGTTTTTCTTTTCATTTTGACACAAAAAAACCGAACCCTAACCCAAAATGTTTCAAACAATTTGGACATTTTTTTTGTAGTTAACTCACTTGTTTTGTTTTTCATGTTGTTTTTCTACCCATTCGCTGCAGAAGAATGGTACGGCACCGGAATCAGAGCATTGTTGGTGAAAAAGGGTACTCGAAGCTCTCTAGCTCGGATCTCACAGCTGAGGTATGTAACACTCTGATTTTTGCAATTTTTTTCTAAAAATCCAATTTGGGTGGTTTTTACATGATTTGAATGGTTGATTTAACAATATTCTTCAAACATTGTGTTTGGGTGCGAAGAAAAATGGGGAAAGAGTGGGAAATTTTGAAGTTGTTTTTGGTGAGCTAATAGTCGGCTGTTAGGGTTTTTTTTAGGTTTAAATCTGAAATCTGAGGTACGATTCTACGATTCTAGGAGGTTCTAGGGTTTTTATTGTTTATGTGCCAAGAGAAGTGGGGAATTTTTGGGAAAAAATGTAAGAAAATTTTTGGGGGTATTTGTGCTATAACGATCGGTTGTTAGCATGGAACAGTCGGCTGTTAGCATATATTTGATTTCCAAAAAATGCACCCTTCGATGTCAGTCGACTATTCCATGCTAACAGACGACTGTTTGCATGTTTTTTATAAAGGCATGTAAACATCCTCTCTGTCGGTCGACTGTTACATTCTAACAGTCGACTCTTAGCCCCTTTTTTTTTTTTTTTTTTTTTGTCTTTAAATTTTTATTGAAGCAGTGAGAAAAAAAACATGTGTTAGGGAAAACCCTCTACCCAAATGCCAAAAGGGAGCCTAAGTTGAGTTGCTATATACTCTTGTTTCATATCTATTTTTTCACTTCTATTTTTTGGTCCCTTTTAAGTTATTTACATAGTTGATGACCTATCCATAGTGCCTTGGTTAAAAGAAAATCCAGGGTTAGCCTATTTATAATGTAAAAACCCTCTACCCAAATAAAATCCACTGTGAACTTGGCGTGAGCTTCTAGGACACCTGTACTATCTACATATCCATATGTAACTAGAAAATATGGTAACAGTGAGGATCTATGATCCATAATCAAGATGGGGAGTCATATTTCTTGTTCTACATGGTGTATTAATCAAGAATTTGTACATGTTGATATATTTATAAGCCAAGAACTTGTACATGTTGATATATTTATAAGCTGCTTCTGTTTCTAATGTAATATATATACATGTAATGTAGCATTTTATTATGTCTTTTGTTTTGTTTGGACTTGAAACTTATTGCTATTGTAAATGTTTTTTTCCATATTTTTTATTAACATAATTTATTTATAGACCTTACTTTTGTTGAGCCTTCTTAAATCAATTTTAGTTGTGTGTGTAAGGAATATACATTTTCACTATTATGAATACTTGCTCTTGTTATGAATGAATGAGTTTAAACTAGAGAGTACAAGGTACAATACTGCTCTTGTTGCTGATATGAATGAATGAATGAATTACTTTAAATTGGAGCATATGGTACAATATTTGTTGTAATATTTTTCCTATTCAAACATGCCACTAATCAATCAAATTGATTACGAAAAACAACGATTTTGAACTCAATAAGTCTTAATTTTTTATTTTTCAGTTAAGCAAGAAATGACGCTGAGGTTGCGGAGTGGTATCAGGTTTGTCAACTGTTCCTGTCTGTAGTTTTTCAAATGTAGACAGCGACAAATGGGTCACAAAAAAACAATCCAGATCACCATTGTTTCATGCATAGCTATTTGTCTTAGGAGTGATATTTGTGTGTGAACTTAAATCATTGGCTGTTCAAATTACTTATGTTAATAGGGACATGCAATGTACATTTTCCACAAGTCCTGAATTAGAGGTGGAGGAAATAAAGCTCATAAACATCTATAATCTGAAAATACTGTTAAAACTTTTTGTGCAGGGACAGCTTGTGGGTATTTTATATCTAATTCTTTTTTATATTTCATTCTTATGTTATTGTAAATGCAGATGTACAAAGTGTGTGTTCCATACTTTTTGGCACTAGCTGTGTCACCCTCTATCCATAGCCTTAAGGGAACATTGATATGTTTTCTTTTAACTTTTATTTGGATATTTTCCTTAGAGGTTTCTTATATATATATTTTCTTCTTCTTTCCCTTTTTTAGACCTGTCCTCTAGACAAAAACTTGTTGAATTTTAATTTAAGAATCACGTCTTTGATGAGTGGAAGTATTTTAGTCTGTTAGTTCACAATGACATAAGAATATGTAGAATTTTTTTATGATTTCATTCTTTACAGCAGTGCATTCATTTACATAAGAATATGTAGAAATTTGTCTTTTAATGTCAGACAATTTGTTTTTTTGTGCAGGCTACACGGGATCTTAAATTTTTTAGTGTATTGATGAGTGGATGCTTTTCTGTGGGTGCTCTTCTGCTATGGGTATGACATGTATTTTCTTGGTTCCATAGTATCAATTTCTAAAATTTCTTTAGCTATCTCCACATGATAACAATGTTGCTAATTTTCTTGTTACTAACTTGTTAGCAGTAGAGGATATGGTTTACCGGGTTGCTGGTTTGTCCTTGCAGGATTCCAATGGGTAAGGCTAACATCCCCAACACTCATTTAAGCAAAGCATTTTCTATTTGGACTTTTCTGAATGCATGAGGTTTCTCTCCAGCGCCTGCTTTCTCCCAACAGCGGCCTTTACTCCAAAGATCTGGACCAATAAAGGCAGGGGAAGCTGGGAGCTACATAGGTTTCAATTTCACATCCATATAACTAGAAACAAATATCAGAATCTAAGGCATTGTCGAAAAAGAAATTTTCATGCTTCTGGCCAATGAACTGGACTCATTTTTCACGAAATTGGCATATGCTTTTCTCCTAGCAGCCAATGACTGGGCTTGTCATTATTGTTTGGGGGCGTCAATGAAGTTGAGAGCATAAGCAAAGTGCTGGCTCATTACTCGCTCAATTGTTATAATCGAATTTTTGTAATTGTTTTTTAGTTCTGTATTCAATAAGAAAGCTTCCTAGTGTGTTAGGATATACGAAGGAATTCGATTTCTTTTGATATTAATTGTTAGATCATTTCTCTGAGGTTGTACTTGTTGCAGCAAAATCCTTGTTAAATGATAGCATTTGGAGAGTTCAAAACTCATGGTGTATGTAGTACCAATCTTTTCAACCAATGTGTTGCAATTACGATAAGAAATTTACAGTGTCTTATCATAGAACAAGGTTCTTGAAATGACCATACTATATGCATAATGACTATTTTACTAGTATCCTAACCCACCTTAATTTCGTTCAACATAAAATAAAAGATTGAATTTCACTGCAGCTAGTTTAAAAAGAACGTTGAATTTATCAAACAAAAATGACTATTGCACCTATGAAATTGATTTCACATGTTTTGTCAATATTTACTCAAAACGATGTGGTTTTGAACCTATTTTCGACTATAACTATAAATTGTCATTTTGAGTTTGAACATTCACAGAGCGAGCGAGGTGAAATGACTATCCTGAATAGTGATGATAACACCATTAACATCCACTAATTGACGTTCATGTAATAAGCAATTGCTTCATCCCTAAAATTCAATAGCAACCAAAAGACACTACATTCCCTTAGTCCTACTAAAATAGAACGCTACAAACAGATCATCTCCCTGTGAACAAATACTCCATCCTCCGCTGCCTCACTCTCCCTTTTCCTACGCTTGGTTTTGTAAAAAAAAGCACTTAATCTCTGGTTTTGGCCACATGCCTCATTCAATCAGCCAAAAACTCCTTTAGATGCCATGTTCATTTCAACATGAGGACTAAATTCTCTACTAGAAAGCCATAATGAGTATCCTCACCTAAATTGCCCAGGAAAATAGAATACCATTTTTAAGTAGAGCAAGGGAAGCAAATAAAAACACCAGCTCTCAAGAAAGTTACCAAAAAAAAAAAAAAAAAACACCTTTCCAAAAATGGTATCGAAGTTCAAACCCTGCTGCCTCCCTGGCGACCACGCCCAGATAGCCTTGGTAGTGGACCTTTCTTCTACATTTAAAGAAAAAAAAATCACAAAAACTCTCGGTAACAAACAACAAGCATTTTCCTCAACAAAAGAAATGACACAAGGTGCTCGAAATGGGGAGTGTTTTTTTTCCCCTTTTTCATACCAAGAATGTGGGTTTTAATGTCAGCTCTTTTCTCACAAAAATTCTTCTTGTCTGTCTCCTTTTCTCCTCTGCCTTCAACCTGGTGAGGCTGGGCCTGTAAAGAATCACAGTCCGACCAATCTGACCAACCACCACTGAACCAGTTGCTTCCTCTAATTGCTTCACCACATCAGGTAGCTCCCTGAGACAGGTCCCGTGTATCTTAATCTATTTACAAGTTTTATATTAATGATTGCTAAACTGTTTTTAAGTATTTTACTGTTGCAACAAGGAGACAGAAAACAAATGAATACATAAGAAATACGAAATGCAAGCTATAGCAGCAACTTACACACACACACACACCCAGAGAGAATAGAAGTAGCATGCAAAACACTTGAAAAAAGGAGACAAGTTCGGTTCACTAATTAACAACATTAGTCAGCTAAGAGCCTATAATGTGCAAATTGATAAAAATAATGTCATGACAACCAAGTCTTGCATATATAATTCTCAACTCTCACTGTCCAAGTTACTGCCTCTAACATTAAATACCATAATAATAGGTTAAATGATTTCACATTACAAGAATGGGAGTATGAGACACACTCATAACCATCACACTATTAAGTCATAAACATGTCATCAACTGTTCATGGATTCTAATACTCCATTCATGATGCACATGATAAAGAATTGGGTAAAAGCATGTAAATGGTCACCAACAAAAAGTTTTGTACCGTATTTTGAACCTATAGTAATTCATGAATTAAATTATGAATAAAAACATCCAATGTAATATTCAATACTATTCTATCACATACATTGAGATATGCATAAGATGGAATTACATAATTTTCTCAACCACTTAGCTGCAATACAATTGCAAATACCTAATATTTTTTTTTATTTTTCTAGAGACCATTTGTGGCTTGTTTGGTTGCCTGAATGGATCCATTGTAATTTATATGATATTGAAGGTATAAATCCATTTTCTCAAATGGGTCCATTTAAAAAAGTTAAAATCATCACCATAATTATTGCTATATGATGAATTCCTATTTTTAATTTATATCCTCATTTATGATGATGATTGCCATCCTCTTGAATTTTTCCATCCATAAATATGAATTTGTTCACAAACTTGTGAGCAAAACATAACGAAACAATTCAATTCACATGATATGACCAAACCTGCCTTGGGAAATTGACCTAAAGAGATTGACCAGTTGGGTACTAACTAAATTAGGATTCTAAAGTTCAAAATGCTTCATCGAAAAAAGCTCTATGTTTTATAACCAGGATGAATTAGCACATTCAAATTCACAGTTCGCAAACAGCTTCTTATAACTTAGTTTCTTTAGAAACTAATATTCTTCACAGTTCACCTAATATTTTTCATCTACTCTACTACGAAACACAGAGACTAAATGACAACTCATATTATCTTAACATAAATCCTAAACCCTAATAGGGCCATATAATTCACTTAATTGCTTGCCAATTCGTTACAAAAATTACGTAAAGATTTTAATTAAGTATTTTGCAATTTTCATTTTACTCTTAGTTTTTAGGAAACCAAAACGACATAAAACATAGAAGTATATACAATTTACCAAATTTACTGTTCCATGCTAACAGCTGACCGTTATAGCACAAAAAAATCCAAAAAATTTCTTACATTTTTTCCCAAAAATTCCCCACTTCTCTTGGCCCATAAACAATAAAAACCCTAGAACCTCCTAGAATCGTAGAATCTTACCTCAGTTTTCAAATTTAAACCCAATAAAAACCCTAACACAATATTCATCAAATAAAAAAGAAAAAGAAGTTTTAAACCATCCATTAAAAGCATGTAAAACCCAACATTTGAAATAAAAACAACCTAAAAACCCTAGATGCATACCTCAACGGGGGGCGATCTTCACCAACAATGGTCTGATTCCGGTGTCGTACCCTTCTTTTACAGTGGATAGGTAGAAAAACAACATGAAAAGCAAAACAAGTGGGTTAACTACAAAAAAATGTCCAAAATGTTCGAAACATTTTGGGTTAAGGTTGGGTTTTTTTGTGTCAAAATGAAAAGAAAAACAATAAGAGCTCCGGCGGGTTGGTTCCGTCTTCTCTCTCTTTCTCCTCTTTATCTCCTGACCAGATCTGAAAAGTGGGGATTCGTTTTTTGATTTTACCATAAACGGGTCATATTGCTACTGGGTATAACCCGTTTATCCCTCAAGACCCGCATGTTCAACCTCATGAAACTACAGCCATTAGATCTCCATTTATTTAAACCAACGGCCAGAATTAGAGGGGCTGATCTTATGAGGGGTCAAGACATCCTGACCAGATCAGACCTATATATATATATATATAATTTCTCTGTGTGTGTATATATATGTATTAAATAAACAAGCTCTTAAACAACCTAACAACTCTAATATTATAATTTTTTGGATTATGTTGTAATGCCCCAACCTAACATTCGTACCAACCCTTCCGGATAGGTCTACACGTGTCAAGTTGGAGGTACAATTTGTCCTGCTCATTCATATTTCCTCATAAGAGACAAAGAATATAAATAACAATATGATATGTCATGTATAAACACTATGTCCCAAAACGTCTTATATATTAAACAATAAATCAGATCATAATAATAATGCCAACATCCCTGACAAGATACGTAATACAATTATACTTCTCAAATCCTTAGATTTCTATAGATATAAATATACATACACATATAACATATGACTTTGAATCAGATGCAACAAATGCATAACTATCAAGTGCTTAGTCAACAGTCTCCAACTACGAGATTGTACCAAACCACCAATGCAAACTCCCAGGTCTACCTGCAAAATCTGCTGTATGAAATGCAGGAATGAGCCCGAATTGCTCAGTATAAATAATGTAACATTTACCAATTAACAATAATACATGGATACATGAAATATGATAATAACAGTGTTTTCCATAATTTCAATAACAATTATAAATCAATATAAAGAGCAGTTCAAAACTTGTGTGGTCTTTCTGTGAAAAACAATGTCAAAACCTATAATATGTCACATTTGTCATTGTTGTCTCATCATAATCATATAAATAGTACATGCTTCACATATTTCAATATCCATTGCGTGTCTATTATAATCAGGTGCGCGGGGATATTACAGTCGCTACATTTTGGGCTATCAAGCCCCTAGCTCAGCCAAGCTAGCTAAAATATAACCACTACGGGGTTCTTCCTCTGAGAGTAAATCCGGCTAGTTACCTTGCACGGTCAACTGCCAATCCACATACGAGGCTACTCATTCGAGTCTGCTCTAAGGCTTTACCCAGGACCATAGGCCCTTATATCCCCTGCTATACATCCGCACCACCACCCATGTATTCCATTCATATCATGATATATTCTCAAACATTTATAAATCATTTCATAAGGCATGTATCTTTCAACTCATTATTTCATAAAAATATATATCATTTAAAATACCAGTTTAGATAGTTGTTTCATATGCTATCATAATTCATAGAAAAGAGTTCACAAGGCACTTTATATTCCATGTTCAAAACAATTCCCGAGTCACGAAGGTTGTGTAAAATAGTCTCTTTTCCAATCAAATACTTCAACCGAAACCAGGGGAATAACTTGTCAAAGTGTCATTCTTTTCAATTCCTTCTGAAAATTTGGCATATGAGTATAAAACCAGTTATCCCAAGCATTTTTGTATAAATAATCATTATATACCCCTTTTGATATTTCTATAAAACAGGTAGTCATGAGTTCATTCCCCAGTTTATAAATATGTCACATCCCGTTTATAAATAGGTCATAACCAGTGTCAAATAGTTCGTTAGGAGAAATAAACGAACTTTGGAAGCCTTTCAACATCATGCCTTGGTTTTATTTCATAAACGTGTCACACAGTTTAAAAATTCATAAAGCAGTGTATCCCATGTATCCATTTATCAATCTAATAGGCAATACAATTTAAAAGACATATCTGTCATATCATTTGTAAAACATTCTAAAATAATGCATCATCATCAATAGTACAAGGTTACGTATTCCTACCTCAATACCACAGTGTTAGCCAACCCTTTTTACGACTCCACGAGCCTCTCAAATGCAATGCTCAATGCACCCAATGCAAGTGGTTCTCCAAAGAACCTTTCAAACTGAAAACAACATATAATGCAAATAAGGAATCAAAAGAGAGCACGTAGAATTTACAACCTCAAAAGCAAGACAAAGAAAAAGAGGGAAAAAAGGTAAAAGAAGCAAACCATCGACTGTTTAGAGCAAATAGTCGACTGTTTAGCTAGCAAAAATAGAGGTGCAGCTACTGTATCAAACCGTGGACTAAACAGTAGAGAGTAAGGCAAACTGTCAACCAAACAGTCGACTGTCTTGGTCCCAGATCGCACAGATTCGAGCTGCAGCAACCCAAAATTTTCCAAAAACCCAAAATACTTCAATCCAACCACAAATCACCACATCCAAACTTAGATATACCCTTGGACTTCAAAAATACCAAATCAAGTTTTAAAACAAAGATCCAATAATTAAAACTCAAGATCCACAAAGTTTTAGGCATAAAACCCACATAAACTCAAAACAAGGCATAACTCCAAAAATAGCTACAAAACTCCAAAAAACACCTCAAACTCTACTAATCTACACATATCTAACCTTTCAAGACAAACTACAACCAACAAAACCTCCAAAGATCAAACCTTTCACTTTAAAAACCCAAAAACCCATTTTTCTTTCAAACCAAACAACCCAAAGCCAAACAACACCATCAAACCTTAAAATCCACATTTGCACAACATACAAACACCCATAAACTCTTCCCCAAACACCATGCGCCAAAACTCTACAAAACCCAACTTCAAAACCCACCAAACGGCATACAAAAGAAAACAAAAAGAAGAAGGAGAAGAGAAATGAACGAAAGAAAGTCGAATCTTACCTTCACCGACGACGAGGCGGCCTTGGCGAGCTCCGGCGACTCTCCGACAGCTGCTCCCACTCTCCCTCGCTCTCCTGGCCTCTCTTTCTCCTCCTTATGGTTTGAAAAATGAAGAAAAAAAAAAAGAATGGGGTGGCGTTATATAAGAAATGGCATAACGGTAATTTTTTGAAAGTTTTTTTTTTTTAAATCTATGTCACCCTCTTAAAGTACCTAAAATAATAGTATAAAAATCTGGGTTATCACATATGTTCTTGGGTGTATCTTCTGTTTAGTATATTTGGTCAATCATTCAAGTATTCCAACATTAACATCACAAAATAAACTAAAACTAGAGTATTTGTAAGTGGGAAAAACTTTTGATTACATGCCAAATAAAATTTTGCAAATTGGCCGGCTTCTTTGGTCTTGTTTGTAGAAAATAGTTTACACAAATGCATTTTTTAAAAATTCAAAAGAAATTTTAAAAATATACTATTATTATTATTAATTAAATAAATTGAGAACATTATTTTTAAATTTTTCCTCTAAATCATTTGGTTTTTAATAAAGATAATGCGTAACAATATGTATTTAAGAAACCAGTGGTCCAATCACTGTAATTTTTGGCATGCCTGTCATACATAGGAAGAATATTAAATCCAACGGTCTGTTTTTCAAAATACTCATTTTACATTGGTTAAAAGGCCAAGTCCTCATATAAGGAAGTCCTCACAGGAAAGGGACTATATATATATATGGGACTATATATATATATTGGTTCTGATTGGGTGTTTGAGGCTTTAGCCCAAAAAGTTTGTTGGATAAATTAATTGGTTTAGTAAGAAACTCTCTCTCTAGATGTTATTGGATTTAAGGACCATTTATTATTCTCTAGATGTTCTTTTATTTATCCAAAGAAAAGAAACTCTCTCTCTCTTTGATTATGCTTTTGGAATGATATGTGGTTGAATTGTGTTATGAAAGCAATTTAATTGTAGATCAATTATGCTATTTTTTGTTTGTTTCAATCAAGCTAAGACTATTTACATTACATCAATGGCCTATATTATTTATTCCAAACTGATCTAAACCGACCGAACCAAGCCGAAAAATAGCCCCCAATTTGGTCGGTTATGGTGACCCCTACGGTCCCTTATGGATTTTATTTTTCTCAAACCAAGGTGATTGGTTTGGTTAAGATTTTAGTGCATAAACCGACCGAACAAGCCGATGTACACCCCTACCGTACGGAACTCTTTGTTGTATTTTAATAATGGGAAGGCTTACCAATTCTTTCGGATTTTTAAATACAGTAAACAGTTTCCTAGAAAAAATTGAAGAAAACAAATAACTAATCATACCAAAAAAATAATTTGAACCCATCATTGGTTAAGTTCCATTTAATATATATATATATATATATATATATATATATATATATATATATATATATATATATATATATACTGGAATGTTATTATCAGGTGCACCTGATGCAAGATGCATAAGGTCATCTGCTATAGAGGCACTTCTAGCCCATATTTTGAAAAAAAGACCGTTGGATTAGATATTTCTATTATGTTTATCATGCCTACCGAAAATCACAGTAATTCAATGGTCAGTTTAAAAAAAAAAAATCACTCTGAAAAATGTCACCATATTTCAAAGTAATACTTTTTTATTCTTCAAAATATCACCATTTTTTCACAATCGGTTTTTTCAGAAACTAACTGTTGAACCATTATGTTTTTTAGCAGACATGACAAACATAAAAGAAGTATCTAATCCAACGGTCGCTTTTTTAAAATAAGGTTCGGAAGTGCCTCTAAAGCAGGTCACCTGATGCATCTTGCATCAAGCTAGTGCACCTGATAATAGCATTTTTGTATATAAATACACACAAATATTAATGCTATTAAACATCAAATTTGCTATGTTCCGGCCGGCCAAAGGTAATAAGAATCTGGTTGCTTTGCTTACAACAATTAGATGCAATGAACGGCTCAGATTGCATATGCAAAAGCTACTCAGAGTTTATTTTTTTTAAAGGGAAAATTATCCAGACCCCCCTATAATTTAGATTCCGTACCATGAAGTCCAATACCCTCTAAGATTTACCGTGAGATTTTTCTAGAATATTTCAAAGTCAACCCTTTTTCTATATTGATAGATTTGTCCTTATTTAGTTATTTGATAAGATTACATTTATGGTGGTTTTTTTTTTTTTTTTTTTTTTTTAGAGTTTTTATCTGTATGAGACTCTGTATGAGACTCTTTATGGAAAAAATTTAGATTATTGAACTCTATACATAAATTTTTTAAATTACATTCATTTCAAAATTTGAATCATTAGTCTCTTTTCTATATCTAATATTCTTAATGAGTCCATTAAAAGTGAGTTGCAATATTGGACGTTTTTTTTTTTTTTAATTTATTAAAAATCAAAGTAGATGCATACAATTTATTTTATATAAATTTACCAGTTTAAAGAGGTACGGCAATATACGCATTCAACACATGTATACGGTTTAGGTAAATTTACTTGTTTGAAAATCAAATTTAATGCATACAATACAATTTATATAAATTTACCTGTTTGAAAATATATGACAATATATGCATCTACCATGAGTATACGAGTCAGGTAAATTTACTTGTTTGAAAATCATATTAGATGCTGTTAATCCATAATTTAACCGGGCCAATAGATGACTAGTAAAATGGTTTTAATTAAATTATTTAATTCTAGCCAATGATAAATTGGCTAAAATTATATTAGTTTTCAAGGAGTTCAAAGCCAAGCAGGAAATGCAGGTTTTAAGGAGTTTGTTGGCATCCAAACTCTTCACTCTTGAAGGATAATTATTAAGCCACCTATAACGGTCTGGTTTGGTTTGGTTTCTTGGTTTAGTTCGGTTTATGCCCACCCTTAGTGAGGACAACATTGTCCGGCCCATTCACATAGTCGAACTCCCTCAGGGCTAGGAGTAGGTTACCATTTAATATAATCCTTGACCCCAACTCTAAGAGAATCTCTAATGGGGTGCTATATGAGTTGCCATCGTTAAAATTTGATATTGGCACCCAAATAACTTGTTTCAATGGGGAGCTATTTGGAGTGCCAAATTTAGGCAATGACACTCCTTGGTGCCAAATTTGGCACCTCAAATGGTACTTGCCATGTGTGCCATATTATACTTTCTTGTCAAAAAGATGAGAAATGTCAAAATATAACATTAATGCATTGAAGCACATAGGTGCCAAAATTTGGCATTGATGTCATTTGGAGTGCCAAATTTTGACTTTGGCACTTCAACGGGCATGAATGCATTGGATATACTCTAGTAATGCAGCATTTGGAGCGATATGTTGCAACTCAATTGGGGAGTTTTTTATTTTTTTAAGGTAGAGCTAGTGCTATGAATTGACTTTCCACAGATAAGATTGGTTAAATTAAGACATTGCTTAGTATTTATGGCTGGCTCCCATAGTCTTTCAAGAGTTGCCATGGGTAATCAGGGCCGACCTGAGGAAAAGCCAAGTAGGCTGCCACATTGTCTCAGTTTCCAAACATCTCAAACTTAAGAAATCATATCAAAACTAAATACTAAAGATCTAAAATTCTAATTTATTTTCTTCCCCACATTTTCTCAATAACCAAGCAATCCAAAACCACGAAGATGAAAAAGTAGTAGAAAAAGAAGAAAAAAGTTTATTATTGTTGTTGCATTTTCATTTAGTATATAATTTTTGTTATGATATATGACACAAAATTTTGTATGTGCACTAGCAAATAAAATTAAGAAAAACAATATATAGTAATTACTATTTATGCGCAATTTTTTCATGAAAAAATTATTTAGACTCCCCTATAATCTAGATTTCGTACCAGGAGGCCCAAAACCCTCTAGGGTTTACCCAAAGACCTTTATAGGATATTTCAAGGTCAACCTTGTTTTTATATTGATAGATTTATCCTTTTTGATGAAATTAAATTTATTTTTATTTCCATTTAGAGTTAGTAAATGTATTGGACTATTTATGGAAACTTTTTAGATTACAATCAATTTAAATTTTGAATTTTCATTGTCCTATCTGCATCTATTCTCAAAGCTAACGATAATGGTGTACTGGAATGAAAAATAACGGTTGGTGCAACATCTCCATTAACACTGCCGGTGTTGTCTTTGTTTAGTTTTCAAATAACTGCTATCACCATTAAAACGTTTGGTGCTTTTCTATAGTTATATTGCACAGGAAAGACAAAGGGACGGGAAGCTTCTTGCAAATAGATTCTTTGAAAATCAATTTCTAGCTAGCAGTTTGATTCCTCTTTCATATTCGAAGTGTCTTCTTACATACAAGGTAGATCCTTAAACTATACGTTTTCAGACTTTGATTGAAAATTAGTTTCAATTCTCTCTCTTGTTTTTTTTGGTGTGTTTTTATTGAAGATGATATAAGGTGCATATATTTCAGTTATACATGAATTTACCTGGTTGGAGTTGTTTGGCAATATAAGCACTCAGGGACATGTATACTAGTTGGGTATATTTACCTATTTGATTATTTTTAACCTATGCATTCTCAGACTTTACTTAAAAATGAGTTTTTTTTTTTTTTTTAATTGAACATGATATTAGATCCATATAAATTTACATGTCAGATTAATATAAATTTACTTATTTACCTTTTCACATCAATATAAGCATCTATGCCCATTGTATCTGAGTTAGTTATATTTACCTATTTTACAATTTACTTGTTTGCATACGCCAAAAGTAAATCAAGTACTCCTATAGTCCTATTGTAAATTTTCGTGTTTTGTAAACCCCAGTACCAAAAATAGTTTTTCCTTTTTTCATGTCAAAATGGGTTATAATTAAATCTACCATTTTTTCTTCCTTGGACTGTGAAACATCAAAAACATCAAAACGTTTGTATTTTCAAATCAAATTCGTCAAAAATGGGGATTTGAAATTTAGAATATCATGAAAAATGAGTTCGGCGGAATTTGATGCTGAGGTGGCTGAGATGCGATTAGCAATTGTGAAAGATGTGAATGAGTTGGGGAGAGAAACCTCTATTTACTACAGCTAAGAAGGAACATCTGGGTGTGGTGATGAGCTCTTGCAGACTTGCAGTATACCTAAACAGGGGATTACTTGAAATTTTGAAAATGAAGTTGAAGCTTTGCTTCCGATTTGGGATAACATCACCCCACACCCACGGAGGATCACGGGATCCTCTTGTACCCATCAAAAACCAATTTTGACAGTTTTAAAAATTTACCTCTAATAAAAGTGGACAATTTCGTCAAAATCTAAAAGTTTTGTATTTTTCTTAAACCAATTTTTTAATAGGGACTTTTGGGTATATGATCCCTACACTAAGGGTTTATGGGTTAAAACTAGTGGTGTCAAAATGGACTGGCCGTCCATTTGATCCGTTGACCGGTCCATTAAGCTAACAGATCGGGCCTGATCTGGTCCGATAATTAATGGGCTGGGTTGATCCGTTCCATAGTCAATGGACGGATTGGGCTAAGTTTTTTTGCCCAATGGTCCGGCCCGATCTGTGACCATTAAAAGTGGCCTGATCCAATCCGAAGCCTGGTCCAATCCGGTCCGTCCATTAGACCGTCCATTAGGCCCAATCCGGTCCGTCCATTAGCCCGATTCATTTTCATAAAGTTATAATATGGGAGAGGTTTGAACCTAGGACCTCTAAATCTTATATGCAAAGGCTTAACCACTAAGCTATGTGTTGGCTTGTTTTTAAAATTTGTGATATATAATATTTAACCTTATTTCATATTCTTTTATAAATATATATATACTACTTATAAAAGGCCCAATATTGAAAAAACTTTTGATCGACTAAAATACCATCATATTAAATGTTAATGACCCTTTTACCCTCTTGCAATATTAATTACATTAAGTTTATCTTTAATTTCTTTTTTAAGAGTCATATTTTCAATTAATTTCCTAATTCAAGAAGGTGCTAAGCATATTCTTTTATTTTTTATTTTTAATATCTAAGTATAATAATTTTCACAGTAAAATTTTAAAAAACGACTGTTGGATGAGATGTTCCACTTATGTAAGACATGCATGAAAAAAATCATGTTGATTCAACGGCCATTTTATTTATTTTTATAAATGTCACATTCTTGAAAAAACTATGATATTAAATTTGCATAGTTTAAACAATTTTAATGTTTTACTCAAAAACCAACTGTCGGATCTGTATGATTTTTTGCATGCACAATGTGTTTATATGTTTATATGGAACATCTTATCCAACGGTCGGTTTCACAAAATAGTACCTCCATGTTAATATTTGTACAATATGAATAAGAACCATGTAATATTTGTTGATGTCTTGTTGAATTAGGAAATTAATTGAAAATATGATTCCTAAAAAAAGAATTAAAGATAAACTTAATGTGTAAAAGGGTCATTAACACTTAATGCGACGGCATTTTAGTCTATCAAAAGTTTTTTCAACATTAAGCCTTTTATAAGTAGTATATATATATTTATAAAAGAATATGAAATAAGATTAAATATTATATATCACAAATTTTAAAAACCAGCTAACACATAGCTTACTGGTTAAGCTTTTGCATATAAGACTTAGAGGTCCTAGGTTCGAACCTCTCTACACACATTCATAATTTTATGAAAATGATAGCCCGTCCGTTAGCCCGGTCTAGCCCAATCCGGTCTGATCCATTAGCCCGTTTGGCCCGCTAGCATAATGGACCAGTCTAATGGATCGGATTGGACATGCCTTTCAGCTTAATGGGCAGGTCCAATACGGTCCGATAGCTTAACGGACCAAACATGATCCTATCTGTTAGTCCATTAGTCCGATTTCTTAACAGACCGGGCCGGCCCAGTCCGACCGATAGTAGGACCCATTTAGAAACTCATTTAGGGTACCTAAAATCTCATAACCAACCTGTGGGATCGGAGTGATTCTCCTATACTCATTTCACCTCTTTCAAAACACTTGAGGGAGAAAAAGGGTGGCGGTAGGTTTGAAAAAGTTTTGGAGGGCATTTATTCAGTAATCATATCTATTGATTCCGTTCTTGGCTTAAACGACTTGGACCTAGTGGCACTTTTTATCTTTTTGCAAGGAAACGGTTTCAATTTTTTAATCCTACTACGTACATATCTTCTTATATAAATATATAAATCTTCTTATTTTATTTATTTTATTTTGTGATGAAATATATTAATCCTTTTATATCTACCACTAAAAAAATGTCAGCTAACAAGGATGCCTGTACATTGGTTAGCTTTGAAAATAAACCTTTTACTCTTCCGCTTTTAGATGAGCTATTTTGGTCCCCCACTCCAATGGAATCCTATCCGCTTCCATGTCTTGATGCTTTTTAAATATAATAAAATAAAATAAATTCCATTTGGATTAATTTTGTTCTTCACATATCTCTTAAGAATTATATCCAAATTATTTTTTCACATATCAAAATTTTTATTCTATAAGTGAATACATATGGTAGAGATTTGGAGGCCTAACTTTGGTCAATCATCCTATTAGTCTTTGATTTGTTTAGAAGTGATTATCACCCCATCTCGGTAGATCAAGTAACTTTGGTCAATCATCCTAACTCAAACCTAACCCACTTGTAATTATAGTAGCTTGCGCTAATGCCTTTGTAAAATAGTGTCACTCGAAGGCAGAGAGAGATTTGGGTTGTATTTATTTTGGAATTAGTGGAGACCTTGCGCATTGTGCGGGATCTACCATATGAGATTTCACATAATAAATTGATCGTATAAAAAAGTTATCTTAATTTGATGATATTTGCTATTCGATCACAATCATTTAATTAACAACAATTTTATATCACCCGACATTTTAATCCGAAATTAAAAATCACCTGACATGTTGTAATTTAAGTGGTGTATGAAAAAGAGGGAAGTAGTTTGAGATGTGAGACCTTACCACTTAAAGCAGGACAATCAATATGATTTTTAATTTCGGATTAAAGTGTGTGGTGTTATAGTATTTTTCTTTAATTAATCTCAAATTAATTGAATAGATGTGTCCACAAGAGACCTACACCTAAAATGTGGAAAATGCCCAAACAATTAGTGAGAGAAGGAAAGATAGGTGAAACCTCTTATTCAAAATGTAAAATAATAATAATAATAATAATAAATATAGAGTAAGGAGGGAAGGGAGAAAGAAGGGAAGGCAGATGAGAGTTGTTGGACCCACTATTAGCATGTGTGGGGTTGGATAGATGACTAAGGCAGCGTTTGGCCACGCACTCGGCCGACCCTCTTCTGTGTATGGTTGTCACCATTTTTGGTGTTCAATATTGAAATAATAATAATAATATTATTAAATAAATAAATAAATAAAAATATTAGGATTACAAACTCACATCTAACTCAACAACTCCGTTATATATTGAAAAATACTATATTTCCAAAAAAATATGTCCCAAAAGTGTATCTCAAATGATGTGGCAGATGATCCAACCATTTCTTTTTTAGCGATTTCTCTTTCCATAATAAATAAAGGATTATGATTCATTTGAGATATTTTTTGGAAATAATTTTTTAGAATATATAGCATTGCTGTTATATATTATATCAAAATAAATTTAAAAGCGAATATTAGAATATTAAACATAGTAATTGATTTAGTTGGCGTTTAGCAGAGCTTGTCAAATAGCCGGTAGTACTGGCTTCTTTAACCTCTTCTTGTAGTGTTGGCACAAGAATCCAAGGGTAGGTCGACCTGATGCAAGGTTACCTCAATTATAATTATTTGCATATCTCTCTTATGTACATTATGTCTGCTAAAAAATAAAGTGATGCAACGGTTAGTTTTTGAAAAATGTCAAAGTGTGAAAAACTGTAACTTTTTTGTTCTTCAAAATGTCACAATTTTATCATTGTCAAGTTTTTCTGAAATGGGACTATTGGATCATCTGATTTTTGGCGTACATAACATACGTAAGAGGGGGATCAAATCCAACGGTCGGTTTTTTAAAATATATTGTACAAATAGTTGTAATTGAGGTGACTTAATACAATATAATTCAAATCGACCTGACCTTAGCATTCCAGAGTGTAGACATATGCACCTTTTAAAAGACCCAAACCCTAAACTATTTTGAGAGCTGCACTATTATCAAAAGTATTGGCACAAACATTTTATTTAAATTTTTTAAATGTTAATATATGAAAAATGATAAGTATTAATGTGTTCGAGTCCGAAATTTCTCTCTTGAAAATAAAACTACACAGTACGAAACTAACAGGTTAAATGCTACACTTTGAAATCAACCAATTGGGACACTATAATTTCAGATTCTAGAAAATGCAGAACAAATAAATGGTACTTGGATGCATAATTTCTAGTTAATTTGATTGCATTTGAGAAGAATTGCAGTAGGATGAGGAAAATAACACCCCTGCACGTTTGGTCCTGTACTTTTAAAGAAGTTTCAATAACCAGTCTAATTTGACTCATTTTTTGGGGCCTTTTTGTAGGAGTTGAGGATCATGGAGGGCATGGTGGGAAAGCATGTCATGAGTTTCTATAAAAAAATTGAATAATTCAAATTAAAGTTCGTATGTAGGATTATATTTAATCATTCAAAGTAAGCTCGTTGAGCTAAAAAAAATTGGTGAAATTTGGCAAATATGGTAACCAGCCCCTTTTGAGCTTGCTTGTTTTTCTGTAAATTTTTTAAAGAAGTGCTATAAAATACCTTATTAGTGTGGAAATAAGATCCATAACCTTCTCATAATAACTCAAATCACTCGATTTGGTTTTGAAACGAAAAAATTACAAACATATATTCAAATTTAAAAACAAAATTACTCTTTTCTACTCATGAAATGATTTAAAGTGCAATATTTTAATAATTTAAGAATTATTTGGAAGCATTGTAAAGTAAAAATTTCTAAAATAAAATCTATCATAAACTTAAGTTACAATGTACACAATATACACAAGTGAAAACAAAATAAATATTATAAATGTTCCTATGCACCATCATCAATGGTATCACCTTGTATATACCCACAAATTTTGGTGTCCTTAAATCAAATGACAAGAAAAAGTGGACAAATTATTAATTTCATTAATTTATGTAAAAAAAAAAAAAAAAAGAGAGTATACAATCCTCTGTTTGTATATTCTTTACAAAAGAAAAAATTCATCTAATTTGATCTCTTCTGTTGGATTAAGGATCCAAGGGTTTGAAAGCTTGATCTTGAATTGGGTTTTGATGGCTGCTCTCCAAACACATGGATTGAAATGGATGATTAGAGTCCGAGAGTAGTTTGGCTTAATCTCGAACAAGGATTTAGAGTTTTGATTCAAGGGCTTGAGCGCTTAATCTTGAATCGATCTGCGTTACTCCTTTTGTTGAAATGATTAAAGGATTTGATTTGAATTAAAGGACTTAGAGCTTGATCTCCAACATGAGTTTGGTGAACTTTGATTCAAGGGCTTGGATACTTGATCTTGAATTGATTGCACACCTTCTTTTATTACAATAATTGAATGGCTTGACTTGATTTGAGTTTGGTGTGGAGCTTAATCTCGAATCTTCTTTTCTTTTGAATCCTTTGAGATTTAAGGAAGACTACGGAAGAACCCTTTGGTCTTGTGAGTGACTCTCCTTTTGGACAAAATCTTGGTTTAGTATTTTGTCCTCTTTCTCTTCATGAGATTGATGCCTTTATTTATAGGTAAGGTTGAGACTCTTAGTTTGGAATCCCAAATTTGAATCCCTTGATTTAAAGGATATTTGCCGACTAGAGAATATTTTGTTTTCTCATTCTTGGAATTTAATTTGAATTTGAATTTGAATTTGAATTTGAATTTAATGAAAGGTTTGCTGTATTATGTGGTGATGTGGCATTTGATGAGTTAATAAGTGTCAATTGTTGCGAGTCCACTTTATTTTTAATGAGTCACATGTTTCGTGTGTCATATTTGTGGTGCTAATGTAATAGTACTACTTAGAATCTTGATTTTGACTATGTTAGCTCTAAGGTCAATTTCATTAATCACATTTTGATGATCAACAAACATTACTTTAGTTACTAACAAATGGTTAAGTGTTTTTGTCTCCATAGAATCAAAGACATATCTTGTTGGAGCTCATCAACATATCCCAAGCTTTTCTTGTGCAAATAATCAAATTCCTTGAAGACCTTTGAAGCTTATGGAAATCATCTTGAAGCCATTCCTTGAAGACATTTGAAGTCAAGATGTTTAGGAGTTGTATGTAAGGCAACTCAATTAGTTAAACTTGCATAGCTCAAGACAAAAATTTTTCTCATATTCCATCAGTATATATTCTCTTGGAAAACTTGTAAAAAGCTTTGTAACTTAGTCAAAAATGCTTTTGAATGTTTAGTTAACTTCTTGAGATGTTAGAAGTTGATTTGGACTTAAGAATATCAAGTATTTAGCTCAAGAGTATGTCTAGTCGATTAAACATGATCCAGTAGCTAAGTTTTTAGAAATTCTTAGTCTAGTCGACTAAACACTTCGAGTAGTCGACTAAGTAGTCTTCTTGTCGACTAACATCTTTGTCCAGTCAACTAAAAGCATTCCAGTAGCCATTGTTTTGAAATGCAGAAGAGCTAGTCGATCAACCCCTTAGTCTAGTCGACTAATCATGTCCGGAGATTTTTTTTCAAACTGATTTTAAGTTGATATTCGACTAACTAGTCTTTGTCTAGTCGACCGAGCCCGGGAACTCAAATGCTTTAAATTTTTAAGTGGTTAGTTGACTAACACTCATTGTCTAGTCGACTAAAGCTTCTGCAAATACAAAACGTCTCTTTCTTATTTGGGAAAATGAAGCATTAAATGTGGCCTGCTCTTCTCCTCTCCTTCAATGAGGTTCAAGTTTGTTTCAAACGGCAATTTCAGACCTAAATGGTTATAAATAGAGGTAAGCTTCTCATTTATTGCTAATGAATATATTCTAGTCAAGAGCATTCATTGTTAGCATTCATTGCTCAAAGCTTTCTCTTACAAATCCTTGAGCTATTCTTGTTAATAACTTGAGAGGCTATTAGTTGAGTTTCCATATTGTACAAACCAGCTTGTTGAAGCATTTATTGTACTCAACCTACTCTTGAGATTGTATTAAGTGTTCTTTGTGAGCACTTGGAGTGTTCTTTGTGAGCACATTTGTAAAGTTCTTTGTGAGCTTAGGTGAGAGTATTCCACCTGGGATAAAGAAGACTGTGTAAAGGTTTCTCCATCTTGAAGGAGTAATTCTTATTGGATTGTGGGAATCCTTGAGCTGGGTGCTTAAGGCGTGGATGTAGGAGGAGTCCGAACCATGTAAAAATCGTTGTGTTTGTTTTCTCTCTCCCTCTCCTATTTCATTTACTTGCATTTATATTTTTGCTTCAGCTGTTCGTAATTGAATCTAAATTTTATTTGGTAATAATTGCTCAAAGTTTGCCATAAACCCTATTCACCCCCTCTAGGGTTATATATTTAGGACTACAATTGGTATCAGAGCAGGTACTCTATATTTGATTGTTATCTTGAGTAAAATATCATGGAAAACTTGAGGGAATCGAGCCTTGCACAAGGCCATTTCATAGACCGACCTCCTTATTTCAATGGTAAAAATTATAAGAGTTGAAAAAATAGAATGCAAATTTGGATTGAATCTTATGACATGGCTGTTTGAAGAGTTATTATGATGGGAAACAAAGTCATCTACAAAAATACTCAAGATGGAGCTCAAATACCTAAAGATATGGATAAATGGACCAAGAATGACATGAAGCAACTTCAAGAGCAAAGAATGTTCTCTATTGTGCAGTGAGTAATGCCGAATACAATCGAATTTATGGATGTGACACCGCTCAAGAAATGTGAAAAAAGCTTGAGGTAACGTATGAAAGCACAAAACAGATAAAACATTCCAAACTCATCATGGTTATGAGAGATTTTGAATTGTTTAAAATGGAAGAAAATGAAAGTGTTAGTTCTATGTTTACTCGTTTTACTCATATTTAGTTCTATGTTTACTCGTTTTACTCATATTATTAATGAAATGAAAGCTCTTGGTAGAACTATTACAAATTGGGATATAATTTCAAAAATTCTTGTAGTTCTTCTAAAGTTTTGGGAATCAAAAGTTACGGCTATTCAATAATCCAAAGATTTGGATACACTTGACATCTTTTTGGTTCTCTTCTAACCCATGAGACTAGAGGAAGAAAAGCCAAAGAAGAACCTTGCTCTCAAATCAACCACTCATAATGATAGTGATGATGAAGGAGCCGAAAATGATGATCAAGACATGGCACTCATCACTAGAAAATTTCAAAAGTTCTTGAAAAGAAGAAGAGCTCTTGGGAAGCCCAACCATGGTGGAAGCTCAAGCAACAATGAAAATTGCTACCATTGCAAGAAGCCGAGACATAGAATTATTCAATGCCCATTCAAGAAGGAAGAAGAAAATAAGGACCATAGAAGAAATGATAGAAGAGGAAAAGCTATAAATGCTACTTGGGATGAAGTCATTGACTTAATTGAAAGCAATGATGACACTCATGAAGAAACGGCAAATTTTTGTCTCATGGCTAATGAAGTTGATGAGGTACCCTTTAGTTCAAATTCAAATGTTTATAATGATGATGATTTATCTCTTGATGAGCTTTATGATATGTGTGAAGATTTATGTAATAAAAATTCCTCTTTGAATAAAGCTCATAATGCCTTGATGAAAGACCTTACTTCTATCACAAGTAAAAAATTAGCTTTGCAAGACCAAAATTCTATGCTAGTTAAAGAAAATGAAGAATTGAAGTGTGAAATTAAAAAATTTAGAAATATTCCATCTACTTCAAATTCTTCAAATGATAATGAATCTTTAAAAAATGAAAAATGAAGTTTTGAAATGTGAGACTGAGTAACTTATAAATGTTCCTTCCACTTCAAATCCCTCAAATGATTATGAATCGTTGAAAAATGAAAATGAAATTTTGAAAAACAAAATTGAGGACTTAAATAAAATTATTTTCAAATTCACAAGTGGAGACGAAAATTTCAAAAGATTACTTGGTGCTCAAAAAGTTGGATTCAACAAAGAAGGATTAGGATTTGAATCAAATTCTAATGTTAAAAAGTCCTCTTTATATCTTGACTTCTTTGTTAAAGCCTCAATTCAAATGAATTCAAAAGATTTTCAATCTCATAAACATGCAAATGCTACTTATTATATTGTGAAAGAAAATATCATGTTAGATATTCTTGTCCATTTAGAGGCAAAAGAGGCATTGGGAAATCGGTTATGTGGATTCCTAAGGAAACTACAAAATCTAATAATGTAGGACGCAAGAAAGCATGGGTACCAAAGGAAATTATTTGAATTTGTTTTGTAGGTTTGCATGAACTCAATTCAAGACAAAAAAAAGTGGTACTTGGATAGTGGATGTTCAAGGCACATGACCAGTGATAAAAACAAGTTCATCTCCTTCAACTACAATGATGGCAGAAAAGTCACTTTTGGAGATGATGCTAAGAGTAAAATCACAGGTAATGGTAAAATTGGAAATTCCACTATCACCATTGATAATGTATTGCTAGTTAATGGTTTGAAACCTAACTTGCTTAGCATTAGTCAATTATGTGACAATGGATATTTTGTCAATTTTACATTATCTTCTTGTAATGTTATTGATGAAAATAAAAATAATGTCTTTATTGCAAAACGTTTTAAAAATGTATACACAATTGATTTTGATGAATCAACACTTCAATATATAACATGTTTTGCCGCTTTACAAGAAACAAGTTGGCTATGGCATAGAAGACTTGGGCATGCTAGTATGGATTTATTGCATAATCTTTCTAAAAAGGAATTGGTTAGTGGCTTGCCCAAAGCTAATTTTATAAAAGATAAAATTTGTGATGCTTGCTAACTTGGAAAAAAAATTAGAACAAGTTTCAAAACCAAAGGTTTTCTTTCTACATCTAGACCTTTGGAAATGCTACATCTTGATTTGTTTGGACCTAATGATATAGAAAGTTTTGATGGTAAACTCTATGCCTTTGTCATAGTTGATGATTTTTCTAGATATATATGGGTACTATTTCTTGCTCAAAACAGTGAAGCTGGTGGTGCTTTTATAAAACTTTGCAAAAAGCTTGAAAACATTCAAGGTCACTCAATCACTCATGTGAGAAGTGATAGAGGTAGAGAGTTTAAGAACTAAGACATCGAAAATTTTTGTGATGAAAAAGGTTACTCACATAATTTCTCCGCTCCCAAAACTCCTCAACAAAATGAGGTAGTTGAAAGGAAGAATCGTTCATTGAAAGAGATGACTAGAACTATGTTAAATGAACATAACCTTCCTAAATATTTTTGGGCGGAAGCGGTTAACACCGCATGTTATGTGGGAAATAGAGTGGTTATTAGGCTTAATTTGTCTAAAACTCCTTATGAGCTTTGGAAGGGTTGAAAACCAAACATTGGCTATTTCAAAGTTTTTGGTTGCAAATGCTTCATTTTGAATGATAGAAAACATTTGTCTAAATTTGATGCTAAATCCGATGAAGGCATATTTATTGGATACTCTATGAATAGTAAAGCTTATAAAGTATACAATAAACGTACCTAAACGGTTCAAGAATCCATTTATGTTGTATTTGATGAAGCTAATCCTTTTACTTCTAAGAATGTTGTGTATGAAGATGATGTATCTAGGCCTATCCCTCCATTGGAAGAAAGTGCAAATGATCCCAACTCAAGTGACCCATCCAATGAAGAATCAAAAGATGGATCAAAAGAGGCTCCACCCAAGGAAGATGAAGCTCAACAAGATGAATCTCATGAACCTCCTAAAGCATAAAAATTTGTAAGAAATCATCTCATTTAACAAATTATATGTGATCCATCTCAAAGGATAAGCACTCTCTCAAATCTTAGAAATGGTTGTAGCAACATTGCATTTGTTTCTCAAATTGAACCTCAAAATTTTAGTGGAGCCGAAAATGATGAAAATTTGATTATAGCCATGCAAGAAGAATTAAATTAATTTGAAAGAAATCAAGTATAGAAATTAGTGCCCATGCCTAATGATCATTCCATCATTAGAACTAAATGAGTTTTTAGAAATAAAAATGATGAAGATGGAAATGTATTTAAGAATAAAGCAAGACTTGTTACACAAGGCTATAATCAACAAGAAGGTATTGATTATGATGAAACATATGCACCGGTTGCTAGACTTGAAGCTATTCGCATGCTCATTGCTTTTGCTAGCTTTAAGGATTTCAAATTGTATCAAATGGATGTGAAAAGTGTATTTCTAAATGGTTATATTTCGGAAAGTTTATGTTAAACAACCTCTCGGTTTTGAGAACAACATTTTTCCTAACCATGTATACAAACTTGCAAAAGCTCTTTATGGTTTAAAGCAAGCTCCTAGAGCATGGTATGAAAGGTTAAGTGGATTTTTGCTCACTAATGATTTCATTAGAGACAAAATTGACACTACACTTTTCATAAAGGTCAAAGAAAATGATATGCTTATAGTTCAAATTTATATTGATGACATTATATTTGGTGCTATTAATAATCTTTTTTGTCAAGAGTTTGCTAAATGTATGCAAGAAGAAAATTGAAATGAGCATGATGAGAGAATTAACATTCTTTCTTGGCCTCTAAATCAAGCAAACCAAAGAAGGTATTTTAATCAATCAAGCCAAGTATGTGAAGGACATGCTAAAGAAATTTGGTATGGAAGGTGTGAAGTCTAGTCCCACACCAATGAGCCCTTCAACCAAGCTTGACATTGATGAAGCTGGTAAGAAAGTTGACCAAAAGCTATATCGAGGTATGATTGGTAGTCTTCTTTACTTAAACGCTAGTAGACCAGATATAATGTTTAGTGTATGATTATGTGCTAGATTTCAATCTAATATTAAAGAATCTCATTTACATGTCGTAAAGCACATAATTAAATATCTTGTTGGAACTCATGCTTTAGGCTTGTTATATCCTAATCATGTTTTTCTTAATTTAGTTAGCTATTCGGATGCGGATTTTGCCGGTTGTAAGATCGATAGGAAGAGCACTAGTGGCACTTGTCATTTTTTTGGCCACTCACTTGTTTCTTTGTTTAGTAAGAAACAAACTTCGGTTGCTCTTTCCACCACCGAAGAGAAATATGTTGCCGCGGGAAGTTGTTGTGCTCAAGTTCTATACAAAAAGCAACAACTTGAGGACTATAGGCTCACATTCAATCACATTCCAATTCGTTGTGATAATACTAGTGCTATCAATATCTCTAAAAATCCTTGCTTGCACTCACTCACAAAACACATTGAAATTAGACACCATTTTATTCGTGATCATATGCAAAGGGGAGATGTTGAACTAGAATTTGCAAGCACGGACCATCAATTGGCAGACGTTTTCACGAAACCTCTTCAAGAGGATCGTTTTTGCACAATTCGGCGTGATCTTGGTATGATTAGACCAATGGAACTGTAATTGTTTTTTTGTTTATCTCTTTTATGTTCTCTCTTTGTTTTTGTTGATGACAAAGGGGAAGAAAGAACTTTGATTGCCATATTGCCATATTGTATATTTTGCTTGACCATTGCTTGTTGTGCAAAATTGAGGGGAGCTCATGCTCTCTTATTTTGATTATTGTTAATTCAAAGTAATGGTTTGTCATCATCAAAAAGAGGGAGATTGTTAGCCCTAAGGTCAATTTCATTGACCACATTTTAATGATCAACAAACATTACTTTAGTTACAAACAAATGGTTAAGTGTTTTTGTCTCCATAGAATCAAAGGCATATCTTGTTGGAGCTCATCAACATATCCCAAGCTTCTCTTGTGCAAATAATCAAATTCCTTGAAGACCCTTGAAGTCAAGATGTTTAGGAGTTGTATGTAAAGCAACTCAATTGGTTAAACTTGCATAGCTCAAGACAAAAAGTTTTCTTATATTGCATCAACATACATTCTCTTGGAAAACTTGTAAAAAGCTTTGTAACTTAGTCAAAAATGCTTTTGAATGTTTAGTTAACTATTTGAGATGTTAGAAGTTGATTTGGACTTAAGAATATCAAGTATTTAGCTCAAGAGTATGTCTAGTCGACTAACCCACTTAGTCTAGTCAACTAAACATGATCCAATAGCTAAGTTTTTAGAAATTCTTAGTCTAGTCGACTAAACACTTTGAGTAGTCGACTAAGTAGTCTTCTAGTCGACTAACATCTTTGTCCAGTCGACTAAAAGCACTCCAATAGCCATTGTTTTGAAATGTAAAAGAGCTAGTTGACTAACCCCTTAGTCTAGTCAACTAACCATGCCCGGAGATTTTTTTTTCAAATTGATTTTAAGTTGATAGTTGACTAACTAGTCTTTGCCTAGTCGACTAACCGAGCCAGGGAACTCAAATGCTTTAAATTTTTAAGTGGCTAGTCCACTAACACTCATCGTCTAGTCAACTAAAGCTTCTGCAAATACAAAACGGCTCTTTTTTATTTGGGCAAATGAAGTATTAAATGTGGCCTGCTCTTCTCCTCTCATCTCTTCCAATGAGGTTCATGCTTGTTTCAAACGGTCATTTCAGACCTAAATGGTTATAAATAGAGGTAAGCTTCTCATTTATTGCTAATGAACATATTCTAGTCAAGAGCATTCATTGTTAGTGTGAACCAGCTTCTCGGTATTTGCTGTGTCCACATCATCACTGCGCGTGATTTGAGATTTTAGAAAAACAAAGGAGTCGCCACCTTATTTTTAAGGAATAAGGAAACCATAAAAATATTTTATTTTCAATAAAACAAAACAAATTCCATTTAATGGAAAAACAATCTGCGAACCAAATATGGATCTGGGGGCTAGGTTACGACGTGGGAAGGTTCCAAGTTCTTACTTGTAGGCACCCACCTCGCCCTAATTAAATGACTTCTAATTTATTTGGGCTATTTAAAATTCTAATGCAAAAAATCCTAAATAATCTAATCAACCAATAAAAATAGTGATATAAATGCAATAATATGTATTAATAATAATAAAAATGATATACAAATAATCCCTAAAAGCGTAGGACGCCCTCACTAGAATCCTAGGGCGGACTTGAGCCCTATTAGTGCCTACGTAACCTACTAGTATTATCTAGCAAGTATCAAAGTCCACATAGTTCGACTACCCTAGGACTCTCTTATTGTAATAAACTACATCATCCAAAAGTATTCTACTTTATCCAAAACTCTATCTTCGAGTGTTTTTATCCACTTCAAATTCTTTATTTGAAATCATCTCCAATTAAAAGACTTTCACAAAATCTAAACATTCTAGATATTTCTTATCTTTAGAACTCAATTTCAATTGAAACTCTTTTTCAAAGATATTTCAAGAAAACAAACCATATTGGGAGAAATCTTATCTTAAGATAAGAATTCTATAACATTCCAAATTCTTTTAAAAAATCATTTAATAATCAAATCTTTTATAAAAATCATATTTATTTCATAAAAACCACATTAAAAACCATTTTAGAAAATCTCTCGAAGATAGATTCTTAAACCAATTACAATACTCAATTCTGATAATAATTCTTACAACAAATGATAGTCCTAGGTGAGGTCAAGTGACCTCCCTAATCCTAAGGTCTCTAACTAATCCTAAGTTAGTCTAAAGACCTAAAATTCTAATGCAATGCATGCTGGAATTTAAACAAAATAAACAAAAAATGCATGAAATCAATTCACCCTATGCATGAGAATGATCCTAATATGCAAACTAATTCAACTATGTGAACCGAAACATGTTTCTAAGTTGAATTTGACCCTAAAAATGATTTTTAGAAGTCATTTAAAGGCATAAACTAATCTGGACAGATTCAAATACAAACTTTAAACCACTCTAAAAAAACTTTAAAAAGAAATAATGAAAATCATGACAATGATCTAGCATGCATCCTACATGAATATACTATAAGACAATATAAAGAAATAAACAAAAATATGGCCTAAGAATAATATTTAAGCCCTCTTAAAGTATGTTTTCAAATCTGGACAGATTTGAAACCAATCCTAAAAGGGTTTAAATCATCACAATTAATCCACTAAAATAACAAATAAGAATCCTAACATATAAACTAACATGCTCGACTTACCTTTGCACTCTCCCTTGTACACAGTTCATATATTCAAACCATCAAGTCCATATCAAGTGCTTAAATAATCATAAAAGCATGAAAAGAACGACTCAAAACGCAATACACTAACATAAACATATAAAAAAGTATGCCTCAACACTCTTACATAATTATTAATATCATATGATCATCAAATGATCACCACGAAATCTCAACAATATGCAAATATATTAACACTTACTCTAAGCATGCTCACACATATAAAATCATAACAAACAACTTACCTAATCAAACTAATATACTCCTAAATATACAAATATGCTACTGCCCTTCATTAAAAAAACACATACACATCCTATTCTAACATGCAAATGTATTAAACAAATAATATAAATAATCAAACATAAACTAATACTACTCTATCATGCATAAATAAATAAATAAATAACTATTCTAACATGCATAGTGAACACAGAAGAATGGAAGCTAGTTCATCTCGCATGAAGATGAACTAAACTTTCACCATAGCATAGAAGAGAAGAGTTACATGAAAATAAAGAAAACGAAATAAAGATATAACACTTACCTTTCTTCTTCTTACCTTCCTCCTTTCTCTCTTTTCTTAAGCTCTGGTTCTCTCTTGAACAATGAATGAAAAAGGAACCCCCCCTCTAAAGACTCTATCAAAGTGTATTTACAGTGCTAGGGCAAAGAACCATTGAATGATTGAGATTAATCCATCCAAAGTCATCCTAGGGCCAATGATGAATCTCCTTAGAGTCCTAAAACTGAATTATACTTGAATTATCTCCAAAAAATAGAGCAAAGTCGGAAAAAATGGATGAAAGAGTCCCAAATTTTCAAAACACAAGAAATGAAGTCGAGCATCCTGATGGCCGTCCAAGCCTTGGACGGTCACCATGTATGCTTCCCCAATTTTTCCCAATTTCGAGGATTTTTGGTATTTTTGCTCTATTTTGCTCATTTTCAGTCCAATTGGATGATTAAAAAGCCAAAACGACCGTGCTTTGATCCTCCACATTTCTAGAAGGGTTTTGAGTCAAAAATTCTTGACCATGGTCAAGGGTTTTAGTAAAAAGCTAGCCAATTAACTCGGTTGTACCAAAATAGGTCATATAATCATTCTCTGTTTTTTAAAATTGATCAATTAGGCTTAACCCACTTCTATAAACATGATCTTATTATGAAATTGACATTTGAAAACACATTTTAAAAATCTTTGATTTTGGTGAAAATGACCAATTCATGGTTAATTTGAGTGAAATCCCAGTTCGATTCATTCTTACTCGTATGACCAATTTTGGGCGAACCTATCTCAATCATTCAAAAGTTTAATTAGCACTCTAAATTATCCATATAAACTCCATGGAACAATCTGATTCAAATTCGGAGGTTATTTGGAAATTATACGAGAAAAATGACGAAAACACCCCTCAAATCACAAAAACCCTAATTACGTATTGAGCTCTCGTCATAATGACATGAAAATTTACAAAGATATCCCAAGACACTACAAAAACCAAATGCAATGCAAATAAGTTGATTCCAATTCAAATGTATGCATGAAATGATGAATTATATTTTTTCCCCTAAAATGATAATTTGAATAATTTGGTCTTTACAAGTCCAATTCTCCACCAGATGACCAACTCTTCAAGTTAATCATTTGCAAAAACACATAAGAAAAGAATTGGTAAAAATGGAGTGTCCACGGTTAGCATTCATTACGAAAAGCTTTCTCTTACAAATCCTTGAGCTATTCTTGTTAATCACTTGAGAGGCTATTAGTTGAGCTTTCATATTGTACAAACCAGCTTGATGAAGCATTTATTGTACTCAACCTACTCTTGAGATTGTATCAAGTGTTCTTTGTGAGCACATTTGTAAAGTTCTTTGTGAGCTTAGGTGAGAGTCTTCCACTTGGGATAAAGAAGACTGTGTAAAGGTTTCTCCACCTTGAAGGAGTAATCCTTAGTAGATTGTGAGAATCTTTGAGCTGGGTGCTTAAGGCATGGATGTAGGCGGAGTCTGAACCACGTAAATATCATTGTGTTTGTTCTGTCTCTCCATTTCCTATTTCATTTATGCATTTATATTTTTGCTTCTGCTGCTAGTAATTGAATCTAAATTTTATTTGGTAATAATTGCTCAAAGTTTGCCATAAACCCTATTCACCCCCCTCCAGGGTTATATATTTGGGACAACAGACTACTCAAACGATTTAAATTATCAATTGTTAATTAATTGAATGGTAATCTAAGCATCACAAAATTTTGATGTCCACACTCGTACAACAAAATCATAGCATTCTACTATGGAGACTATACTCTTTGACACATTTAGGTGAATCATCATCACATGAGCTTAAAGTCAAACCTTTATGCTCCGTTTGGTAGGAGGGATGAAAAAATAGAAGGAATGAAAGTAGGAGGGATGGGCTTTCCTTCGTTAGGGGAGGGAAACCCTTTTTCCTTCTTGTGTGTTTGGTATGATGGATAGAAAAGTGGTTTCCTTCCTTCCATGTGTTTGGTAAATTGGGAGGAGGGAAAGGAAGTAAAGCACCTAAATTACAATTATACCCCCACATATATTTAACCAAAATGACATTATACTACTAAATTCTAATAACCATTAAAAAGATTCAGTTATATGTTCATAATTGAGAAATGATAAATTTATAAGTGGGTCTCCGATGAGAATTTTTTTTAAATTACTTTTTGTCAGAAAAAAAAATTCTAATATTTTTGAAATTCTCTTTCTCAGCTCCTTCCTTGGAAAGGCTGAGGGGTTTAAACCAAAAAAACTAATGTTAAAATGGTCTTTTCAAAGCCCACATAAGCTGATCTCCAATTTTCCTTCCACTTTTTCGCCCGAAATTGGGCGGATTGAATACCTCCCTTTTTCCCCCCACTTTTCCCCCCATTTTTCCCTCCACTTTTCCCTTCCCTCTATACCAAACATGTCCCAAATCTCTCTTTCCTCCACTTTTCCCTCCTCCCACTTTTCCCTCGTAACAAACAGGTCATTAAGGACAAAGAAGGGAAGATCTTTAAAGTGATGATATTTTTATGCTTTTACTTGTGTACGTTTATGATATTTAGGCACTGTTTGGATTTTTTTTATAAGTACTTATATGCTTTTTAAAAAATTTGCAACATATATATTTTAGAAAAATTTTAAAAAAGCAAATAAGTACTTATAAAAAACAAATCCAAACGATGCCGTATTTTGTTTTTACTTGTATACATAGTAACTTTGGACTCCTTTTACTTGGGCATTATATGTAACTTGTGTATATATTTGTTATAGAGTTGTGCTACTAGTCCCGTGCACCAATCCCGCATATAAATCCCGTCTAACATGTCCTTTGCCACATCAGCAATTCAGTGAAAGCACTCAACTCAGTGAAAACACTCCCAACTCAGTAAAAACACTCCCAACACAGTGAAAACACTAAAAAAATAGATAGTGAAAATACTCTCAACTCAGTGAAAACACTCCTAACACAATTAAAACACTCCCAACACAGTTAAAAGACAGTAAAAACACTAAAACAAAATAGACAGTGAAAACACTCCCAACTTAGTGAAAACACTCCCTAACACAGTGAAACAACTCTCAATTCAGTGAAAACACTCACAACACAATGAAAACACTCCTAACACAGTTAAAAGACAGTAAAAACACTGAAAAAAAGACAGTGAAAACACTCCCAACTTAGTGAAATCACTCCCTAACATAGTGAAAAAACTCCCAATTCAGTGAAAACACTAAAAAAAAAATAGTGAAAACACTCCCAACTCAGTGAAAACACTCTAAACTCAGTGAAAACACTCCTAGCACAGTTAAAAGACAGTGAAAACACTCCAAACTCAGTGAAAACACTCCCAACACAGTTAAAAGACAATGAAAACACTCAAAATGCTTTGAAAACTCAAAAAAAAAAAAGAAACAGTGAAAACCCTCCCAACACAATGAAAACACATAAGAATAAGAAGAAAAAAAGAGAGAGAACACTGGAAACACATAAAACCAGCCATGAAAACCAACTATGGAAGTCTGATTTCTGCAGATCCAAAATCCGGCCATAGGACCATGGCTTCCATCGCAGTAGCAGACCTTAATGCAACTGACAATGGAGAAAAGAAGCTTCTCTCTCTCATTGCGCTCTCTCTCTTCGCATATCCACCATTGCCGTGCATGCAGATCTTGATGCAACTTATAATAGAGAAACAAGAATAGGAGGAGGAGCTCAACGTTATTTGAGGATAAGTGTGCAGTAATAGTGGGAAGGCGTGTTGCTTTTGCTTGGGGAAAGATAAGTTTGGGAAGGCGTGTTGGCTTTGTTTGGGTGAAGAGAAATCTGCACTTTGCAATAATGGTGGGAATGCGTGCATGTTGTTTTTGCTTGGGGAAGAGAAGTCTGGATATGGGAAGGCGTGCACGTTGTTTTTGCTTGGGGAAGAGAAGTCTGGACATGGGAAGGCATGTTGCTTTTGCTTGGGAGAAGAAAAGTAAAAAATTTCTCTCCTCCCTCTCTTTCTCTTTCTTCTGTCTAGTTTATCATGGGTAGGAGTGTTGCTCATGTGGCCAAAGCCACATATGACGGGAATGGGAAATATAACGGGAAGAAAAGCATTTCCCATTTGTTATTATGTTTAAATTGTGATTTGGAGAGGTGGGTGATTTTGTTACTATAATTGGTGGGAAAATCCTCGTGGGTGATTTTCGGAATTATTGGGGAAGTACTAATATGGATTTGAAGTTGTTTTGAATATCGATCTTGTTTAATTACAGGTTGGGATATTTAAATTTACTTAAAGTATATAAAAAAATAATATTAAAATTGCTATTTTTGATAGTGGTGTTACAATTAAATTTTTTAAAATGCTACTTCAAGCAGTTGTTTTATCTTTTTTTTTTTTTTTTTAAATAAAATAAAATAAAATAAAATAAAAAATAAAGCAGTTGTTTTATCATCTACATTGGATGGGTGGAATGCACTTACTTGCGTGTAGGGATGAAGCCAGGAGTTCGGGTGAGGGGGGGCCGAACTTTAATTGATTGTTAATAGTTTATCCCAATTTTAAAAATGGAGAACGTTTTCGTTTTTATTTATTTATTATTATTATTATTTTTATCATGTTAGTTTGATGTAGAAAAAATTGTAAAAAAATTATAATTCATTGATATTTGATCAACCATATTCCAATTCAATATATTTACAATTGACCCCATGAGTAGGGGCGGAGCCAGGGGGTGCCTGAGGGGTCAACTGACCTCACTAACTTTTGTAAAAAAAAAAAAATTATACTTATGGCCTGCCAGCTAACCCACTTTATCTTTCTTTTTCTCTCCTCAGTCCTCTATCACCTTTTGGCTTCTCCAACAAACTACAGTCTGCCCAGCCATGCCCCCCTCTCTCTCCCTCTTTCTCTTTGAAAACGTAACCAGAGAAGTGGGGGTGTTGATTGCAGCTGGGAGCAGGGACGGAGCCAGGGGTGTTTATTTTTTTGTGGCGATTTGTGTGGGGGTGTTGATCTAAACACAGTTCATCAGCAAGGATACATCACACATGCGTTCGCTTCGCTTGTGGTTCGATCTCTCACTCTTTCCTTTATACAATCATTTCTGAGAGGTCAACCATAACAATCGCACCGTCAAGCACTCTCGATTGAGGTGAGTTTTGATTCAATCCGTGAATTGGTTACTTTTATTATTTTTTATTGTCCGAAAATTTCCATGGTTTCTACTCATTCTTTGATGGTATAATAATTTCTTATCTTTTGATTTTGATCGGAGAAAATCCGCTGAATCTATGTCGAAAATCCCCCAACTTGAAACCTTTATGTATATATATGTGCATGTGGACATATTCTGGGTTCTTATTGGCTAGTGTTTCTTTTGGTGTGTGGGTTTAGTGTGGGCGTGTAATAATTTCAAAGAATAGTACAGGTGCCGAAAAGGCATAGTGTGGGCGTGTGTGTCTGATTGATACTTAGAGAAAGGTTCAGATTAGAAGAAATGAAATGAATTTTAGGAGCTTTTTTTTTGGAATTTTATTTTTATGGTTTTAGTTTAAGTTTTGCATACACCACAGATTATAAGTTAATTGCAATTTAGGGGGGCTCCTTTTGTTTACACGGAAGATAGTTCTTGGAAATTTTTTTGGAATTTTCATTTTCCTTAAGGCTTCATTTATGTGAATGGATATTTTACCATGAATTTTGGGAAAATCCATTATGCTTCTTCAATTAGCTTTCTGAAGAAATGAGATAATTGAATATGGGATATTATGAGATAGCTGAAGCCTGAATGTGAACTACTTATCTAAATTTATAGTAACATGAACTGCATTTCTAAAATTATTACATGAGGCACATCTGAATATTGTGAAATGTGAATGCCAGCATTTGGAAGATAGAAGCGCATTTGATTGGTAAGATAGAGGCACATCTGAATATTGTGAATGCCAGCATTTGGAAGATCAGAAGATAGAAGCGCATTTGATTGGTAAGTTTTGTACAATTTATTCCTTTAATTTTGAATTTAGAGTTCTTAAATTTTAATCTTGCATGCTATTCTAGATTTTGATTTTTAATTTTCAATGTCTTAGGGTTTATTTGGATTATTGGATATCTTTAAAAAATTACCCCAATTGAAATGCTTATTCTTTGCCATTTTAATTTTATTGTGTGTTTTTTAAATTGGGGAAAATACACTTTGCACTCTTGTACTAAAGACCAAAAACACTTTGCACCCCTGTACTTCAAAAGTGAACAATCGACCCCCTACACTTTCAAAATTTGGCAGATTGCACCCCTCCGTTACTTGGACGTTAGTTTTTTTAACGGTTATAATGTCACGTGACACCATGTGACTTAAATTTGATTATAAAAGGACAGAAATGCCCTTAGTCAATTTTTTTTTTTATTTTAGCTCACCTAGTAACTTCTGTATAAGGTGATTTTCCAAATGGATTCATCATAAGTTCAACAACATGATCAATAATTTCATAAACACATGCATGACGAGCATATCTTCCTGTTTCTTTACCATGCACCCTCTCTCTCTCTCTCTCTCTCTCTCTCTCTAAAGTGGCATAACCTATTACTAAGAATCAAGACCGGAAACGAATTGGGGGTAGGATTAAAGCTAGATGGTTCCAGTTCTTGTTATATAAGAAGAGATGCATGACCCCTCTCTCTCTCTCTTAAAAGTGGCATAACCATTGCCTTTGTTGCTTTGGTTCGTGGTTTAACTAAAACAGAGCATTATAATGAGAGAGAAAGGAACCCGTGGATGGTGTGCATATATAGTGGAAAACTGACAAAATAACATTAATGTATAATGATAATTAAATTAAACAAATGAGATTTATTGATACTTTGATTGTCTTGATGTAATTAATAATCACTACAAAAGGAAACGCAACGTAGAGAGAGAGAAAGAGATGGAGGAGTTACAATTTGCAAACAAGGTAAGCCGTAAGTGGTCTTTGTCTCTCTCTCTCTCTACTTTCCTCAAATCCAAAAGGATTAAATGCATTTAAGAGAGAGGGAGGTAACGGAGGCATGCCAGAGCAGAAGGTTTAGTGTAACACTGTTTAAATAATTACAATATATATCCAGGTTTGAAAATTAATGCAGGATCCTTCTGCTATGCTAGTAATGCTACCCTTGGTACTTGAAGGTGTGATCTAATGCAACCTAGGTTTAAAGAAGGACCAAATTAAAGCAAGTTTTAACACCAGCTGCTAACCAGACGCAGCAAGTTTTAACAGCAGTGCCTAACTGAAGGAGGTTATAATGAAATGTGGATCAACATCTCAAATCTCAAGATTCTGGTTGGTTTTTGTTACATTTATCTTGAGGTGTCCGGGGTATGAAAACTCCAATTAAAGAACATTGGGAGCATTTGGAAGCTTTCAGTTTTAGAGAAAATTCTTCCTCAAAGCTGCTTCAAAATTCAGATCGGGGTCACCATAATGGAAAGGCTCATCAAGAGGGCTTAGAACAAGAGGGTTGAGCTTCATCAAGAGGGCTAATGGAGGAGTACATAATTGGCCCTGCTGATGACCTCGATGACCAGGTTCCAACTGTTGGAAATGATCAAATCAAGTTATATGCTGCTGAAAAAGGTGTCTCTTAGGTTGCCAGACCTGTCACTGGGCAGAGTACTCTTGGCCTCGTTTCTCGCCATGGAAGCATGGCAAACCAGAGTGTGCCTCTTATGGATCCTCTTGTCACCCTTTTTGGCAGTGTCCATGAGAAGTTCCCTGAGGCAGGAAGCATGCGAAGCATGCTTTTCCCGAACTTTGGTAGCATGTTCAGCATGGCAGGCCATCAACCTAAAAATGAAGAGTGGGATGAAGAGAGCCTCGCCAGAGATGGTGACGATTATGCATCTGATGGTGGTGGTGATTCTGATGACAATTTGCAGAGTCCATTGATCTCGCGGCAGACAACAAGTATGGAAAAGGATTTGGTCCCACCTGCTTCCCATGGAAGCCTTTTTAGTATGAGACAGAGTAGCATTGGGCAAGGAAATTCTGGAGAACCAGTTAGCGGCATGGGCATTGGTGGTGGTGGGCAATTGGCATGGCAATGGGCTGAGAGAGAAGGTGCAGATGGAAAGAAGGAAGGAGGGTTTAAAAGAATTTATTTGCACCAGGAGGGGGTTCCTGGATCTCGGCGTGGGTCTATAGTTTCTCTTCCTGGTGGTGATGTCCCTGTAGATGGCGAGGTCATCCAGGCTGCTGCTTTGGTGAGTCAACCAGCTATTTATTCCAAGGAGCTTATGGATCAACTTCCAATTGGACCAGCTATGGTTCACCCATCTGAAGCTGCTCTCAAAGGACCAAGTTGGAGTGATCTTTTTGAACCAGGATTCAAGCATGCATTGGCTGTTGGGATGGGGATTCAAATACTTCAGCAGGTAACAAATAGTATCTGTTGAGGAACTTCTACACTTCTGCTTGTTCTTCTGCTCTTGGCTGTTGGGATGGCTAATGGCTGGCCAATGCGGCCGGCAGCACCCAAGACGGCGACCCTACGCTCAAGGTGAGATTTAGAGGAGCATGCAAGGATGTGCATCAGTGCATGACGAAGAAGACGATGTGGACGCCAGCTCTCGAAGACGATGTGGATGCCAACTCTCCTAAAAGCTGCTTCAGCAGAGTGTATAAAAAAAAAAATTATCAAAAGAAGGTGCAAGGGTATATTGGTAAAATCACGGTAAAATTAAACAGCGTTAGTCACCGTAAGCCTCTATGCCAAATTTTAAAAGTGCAGGGGGTTGATTGTTCACTTTTGAAGTGCAGGGGTGCAAAATGTTTTTGGCCTTTAGTACAGGGGTGCAAAGTGTATTTTCCCCTTTTAAATTTATATGAATTTAATTGGTGTTAGGGACTTTTAGGGTCATACAAACATGTTGAATTGTTGTCTTGTTGATCTATTTTGAATAGCCTTTGTGTTAAATGCAAATGGGTGGATAGACTATGATGAGATGTTCATATGCTTGGATTGCTAAATTTGCATGGAAGTTTAGCCATTAATAGATAATCAAAATTAGATAGTTAATAACACTAGGATTATATGTTAGGTAAATTTAAATAAATGAACTTAATTTTGAAACAGTTATGGAGAAATATTTTAAAAGAAAGGCGGAGACAGAATTATCACCCCCTCCACCTCCAAAGAAAAAAGACAGTTGTTCAAAAGCACAAAGCAATAGAGAGGTAGACTTGGCATATCTTCATGTAGATCTGGGCTTCGTACTCAGATATCGGATTACGATCCTAATGAGCAAGATCAAATTCGAAGAGCATATCTACAAAGGCTTCCTTGTCAGCCTCGTGACTATAATTTTCCACAAAAGCCTCTTTCAGGAATGTTGCGACGATTCAATCCTAGTTGGTTTGATGAATTTCCTAATTGGTTGGAGTATAGTATTGAAAAAGATGCTGCCTTTTGTCTATGTTGCTTTCTTTTTAAGCAAAATATTGGAGGTCAATCGGGTGGTGATGTTTTTGTTGGCAAGGGGTTTTCAAATTGGAAGAAAAAACAAAGGCTTTACACTCATGTTGGAGGCCCCAACAGTGCCCACAATAGTGCTGTGACTATGTGTCAAATTTGATGAATCCAAAGCAACATATTCTGACAATTATCTCTAAGCAATCAGACCAAGCTAAGCGTGATTACCGAACCCGCTTGAATGCATCAATTGATTGCATTCGATTTCTTCTCCGACAAGGGCTTCCATTTCGTGGTCATGATGAATCTGAGGATTCGAGTAATCGAGGAAACTTTCTTGAAATGTTAAAATTTCTTGCTGACCATGTCAAGGAAGTCAATGTCGTTGTATTGAAAAATGCTCCCCCTCCTGAAAATCACAAAATGACATCACCTGATATTCAAAAGGACATTATAAATTTTATTGCAGTTGAAACTGTCAATGCAATTATTAGAGATGTTGGGGATTCATTATTTTCTATTCTAATTGATGAATCTCATGTCATATCAAGGAAGGAGCCAATGGCTATTGCATTACGTTATGTGGAAAGGAACGGGCGAGTAGTTGAGGTGGGTATTGCATATGTTACTGATATCACTGTTCTCTCACTCAAGATAGCAATTGAAGAATTCTTTTCTAAACATGGATTAAGTATCTCTAATTTGTGTGGACAAGGTTATGATGGGGCTAGTAATATGAGAGGGGAGTTCAACGGTCTTAAAACACTTATTATGAAGAAGAATGAATGTGCATATTATGTCCATTGTTTTGCTCATCAACCTCAATTGGCTCTTGTAGGCTTGGCAAAGCATCACAATCAAATTGGTGCACACATTAACATAGTTGCAAATATTGTGAATGTTGTTGGAGCCTCATGTAGACGCCGTGATATGCTTCAAGAGAAACATGCTGCTTCAATTACTTAAGCGCTTGAGAAAGGTGAGCTCCCAACTGGGCGAGGCTTAAATCAAGAAACCAGTTTTTAACGTTTTGGTGATACACGTTGGGGCTCACACTACGGTACTTTAGCTAGTAATTATCTTGTTCACTTCTATGATTGAAGTACTTGAGGAAATTGAAGTAGATGGCTCTGAATGTGAACATAAAATTGAAGCTTCTATTTTATTGGACTCAATACAATCATTTGAATTTGTATTCAATTTACATTTGATGAAAAATGTATTGGGAATCACAAATGAATTGTCACAGGCATTACAGAAGAAAGGTCAAGATATTGTGAATGCCATGGCCTTAGTTAAAATATCCAAGCAACGACTACAAATGATAATGGAGAGTCACGAGAGTGGGTGGGATTCTTTACTATATCAAGTTTGTTCTTTTTATGGCAAACATGATATTGTTGTTCCCAACATGGATGATATTTTTTTAGCTCGAGGCCAACCAAGACGTAAAGTCCAAGAAATCACAAACCTCCATTACTATCGTGTTGACATATTCTATGATGTCATTGATGTGCAACTTCGTGAGTTAAATAACCGTTTCACTGAGGCAAGTGTACACACAAATTTCGCGTTTTTTAAATGAACACCGAAAAGAGAGTGGACAAATGTTGATTTTGATTTATATATGAAAAATGTGAAGTACAATCTCTGTTGATCTTTTACAAAAGATAAAAATCCTCTAATTCTTCTCGTGATAGATTTCTCAATTCAAGGGTGATGATCACGTGTTCTTGAATCTGGCTTGTTTAAGGACTTGTTGAACTTGATTTTCAATTTGAAAGGCTTGGAGCTTGATTTTCAACTTGAAGGCTTTGGATCTTTACTTGAACGGTTTGATCTTCAACTTGAAGGGATTTAATCTTCACTTGAACGGTTTGATCTTCAACTTGGAAGGGATTTGATCTTCTACTTGAAGGTTTGAGGAAGGGTTTGATTTCAACTTGAAAGGCATGATGCTTGATCTTCAACTTGAAGGTTTGATGAAGGCTTTGATTTCAACTTGAAGAGCTTGATGCTTGATCTTCAACTTGAAGGTTTGATGAAGGCTTTGAACTCAACTTGAAGGGCTTGATGCTTGATCTTCAACTTGAATGCTTGATTGTTGGGAAGTTCTTCAGGGCTTTGATGCTTCAGTCTGAGAGAGCTTCTTTGCTTCAGAATTGTCGTCCTTCAACCTTTGGAGGCCACCCCTATTTATAGTGGTAGGGAGTAGAATGTTTGGATAGGAATTGACTAATTAATAATTATTCTTATTTATTTAATTTATAAAGATAAATATTAATTATTTGGGAGTCATTCTCACCTGACCATGTAGTACCATTTGATTAGTTTACTCCACTTGGATGACAATGATAAATATTTAAATTAATATTTATCCTTATTTATTTATTTAATTTGTAAGGATAAATATTAATTATTTGGAAGGCATTCTCATTTGACCATGTGGTGCCATTTGATTGGTTTACTCCACTTGGATGACAAAGATAAATATTTATTTTAATAATTATCCTTATTTAATGAATGATAAGGATAAATATTAATTTCAAATAATTATCCTTAATTGGCCCAATGTGATAGGTGGCAAGATTTGATTTGTCCACTTAATCATAGATTTAAAACACATGGCTAATTGTAATTTGTTAAGCCTGTGTAAAATAGGACACTTGGCGATTTCTTATTTGCCTTTAGAATATCCTAGTGGGTCCATTATATGGCACATGACACATTTTAATTGGTCATGATTTAATTGGCTTAAGCCATGTGGCAATTTGTGATTAGCTAGAAATTTTCCATCTCTACAAATGCCCCCTCAAGACTTGTTCATGCGCACATAAATTTGAAGTGTGACAAATGATCAAGTCTTGAATTTTTTTTTTTTTTTTAGCATGTTATTGACATTTGAGCAATTTTCATGAATATTTTAATATGGGTGTAAACAATACAAGCCCACAATAAAACTTTAAATATGATGGAGGAAGTACTTTGTATCAAACAAATTTGGGGCGTGACACGTGGTACCCATCCTTTCACGATTTATTATTATTATTATTTACCAAGAAGTCTTTAAACAAAGGATATCTACAAGAGGTAACATATTTATTTGAACCTTCTTGAGTCTCCTACGGATGTCCTCTTGAGTCTCCTACTTCCAAAATGAGACTATCATGGTTGCCTATAAAGAAAACAAGTTTGAGGCTGACTTGTAAAGACTTCCCAATTATCAACGTGCCTAAGCGCGGAGCAAGTGTAGCAGGTAATTTTCTCTTCTTCTCCTTTGATTTCGTGCAACCTTTTTTTTTTTTTTTTTCTTTTTTTTTTTAATCTGCTGCCTGCTTTGTCTTCATTTTCCATATTAATTGTGACTTCTTTGCATGTAATGTGTCAAGTACTTTTGTTTTGTCAAAATATATACACACAAGACTTGCATGCTTTGACTTTTGATTTTAAAGATTTCAACTTTATATGTATAACTATATATATAAAGAAAATCTTTATAGAGAAAAGTATATGCAGACTCGTCTGTATATGGAGCATGGCAGTTCATAAATTGGACAGTCCCTTTGTTTTATTTTTTTTTCGACCTTAGGACACTATTCACTGTACATGAGCTTTGACTTCAACCAAGTACCGAATAACATCTTTTTTATTTTTTATTTTTTTTTTTTATAAGCAAGAATCACCGAATAACATCCAAATTTGCAAGAAGTGGCCTGGCTTCATAAAACATCCTGTTAGTCTGTTTACATAACCTTGCACTTCACGATTTGTTTTGACTCTTGAATTTTTTTATTTTAAATCTTTATAAAAAAAAGCATATAAAGATTCATCAAAATATCAACCATGACTGCTCATCACTTTAATCCAATGATTCTTGAATTAGTGCCGGATTTATGTATTTGCCAATTGTGTAAGGACCACCGTTTATGAAGTCGGGCTTTTTTTTTTTTTTTTACCTGTTATCTTGCTGCTTCTCCACTTCTTCAATTTTGTTACTCTTCACTTGACATGGATGCACTTGACATGGACACAATCAGTAGTATCCTAAAAGTAGCATCCAAACTTGCTCCTCATAGATCTACTTTTAATGGCTTTGCCATGCCTCATGTGGGGCCATGGACCCTTTTTTTTTATTATTATTATAATGACTTTCTGCCAATTTGTGAAAGATTTTGCTAAGCCTTAAGAAAAGTGATATATTTGCTGTCCTTTTGTTGCTGCAACTGAGATGAGTAACAAGGAACACTAACGCTTCCATGATCTTAGAATGGCCATCTTCCAATCCTTTTTTTTATTCAATCTGCTGCGGTCGAAAGTCTTACTACTCACAAATTGCTTTAGTTTTCATTATATCTACATAACTCATGATTTATTTGTCTGACTTTCTTCCCTTTGTCACGAAGTAAAATTTCAACTTCTACGTAGCAACGTGTAACAATTTGAGAACAATAGGTACTTGGTTGGGTGAACCCAACAACATTTTTTTTTTTTTCAATCCCACCATGCCCAAACTTTTTTGTGAGACTTTGATGGAAGATGGCTAAGTGCATCACAAGTCTTCTGTATGTATTCATTCCCAAGTCAGAACAATTGGTGTGCAGATTGGCCTCTCAATTCCTTTACTTTCTAATTAATTAGCGACTTGACGGGGGACATTGTGATTTCCAAAAGTCATACTTGCGTGCGGGATGCTTTGCTCAAATTTTTTTTTCTTATTTATTTATTTATTTTATGCTTTGAGAACTTGAATATCATGTTCTCATCAAAGCCTATTGAAGAGCAATCTTTTACAAATGCACTAATCAACTTTATCACATACGCAGTATCTCTTCAACTTTTGTGTGAGCATCTTGGCAGCTTTAGGGTCTTCAAATAACTCACATTCATTCTTTAAGGTTTTTTTTTTTACCTATTTTGTGTAGGTTGGATTTCAAGTTTTATTGCAAGAGAGCATAAAATTTCCTTAGCAAACTTAGCTAATCCATGACTAGAAGACTACTCGAGACTCGAAGATTATGCCGGGTATGGTTAACTTAGTCCCTCGTGGCTAAAAGACCACCTGATGCCCAAAACCATTCAAATTAACATAACTGCATACTCTTGGTATATTTACTAGCTTGCGCTGCTTGCTTTTAGAATATCCACCTGTATGTGGTCATTCCTCATTGCCATCGAGGACTTGAAGATTATGCCGGGTACGGTTAACTTAGCCCTTCGCGACTAAAAGACCACTCGAGGCCCAAAACCATTCAAATGAATATGCCTGAATACTCTTGGTATATTCACTAGCCTGCGCTGCTTGCTTTTAGAATATCCATCTGTATGTGGTTATCCCTCAACGCCACCGAGGACTTGAAGATTATGCTGGGTATGGTTAAGTTAGCCCATCGTGACTAAAAGACCACCCGAGGCCCAAAACCATTCAAATTAATATGCCTGCATACTCTTGGTATATTCACTAGCTTGCGTTGCTTGCTTTTAGAATATCCACTTGATATGTAGTCATACGTCATTGTCGCCGAGGACTAGAAGATGATTCTTAGGCTACTTACATAACTAAAATGGATCAAGGCAATACATGATTCAGAGTGATGGTGAAATTTTGTTTTTTTTTTTTAAAGGATTGAACTGAACTTGGAATAACTCCCAAGCTGCCTATGTACCCAAAAAGGGATCAAGTCAATACGTAGTTCAAGGTAATAGTGATTTTTTTTTGTGCTCTAACTTTTGCTTGAACCCCCATTTCGGGTTTTCAATCCAACGAACTTTTTTTTTGGGTGCTTTAATTTTTGCTTGAACCAC
>JAESVK010000711.1:766716-783843 GCA_017140935.1 Hamamelis virginiana | reverse complement strand
TTTTCATTTCAACTGCCATTTGGAGACCAATTATTAAGGCTTGATACTCAGCAACATTGTTTGAACACAACTCACTAAAAGAGAATGAAAATGGGAGAATCTGTCTCTGTAGTGAAACAAAAATAACCCCCGCTCCAGCACCGTCATGGCGTGCGGCCCCATCAAAGAACATCATCTATGCAGTAAGAACTTTAACTTGAAAGACCTCTTCATCAGGGAAGTCATCTGAAATCTCCCAATCTACAGGGATTGGATGATTTGCTAAAAAATCTGCTAGGGTTTGTCCCTTAATTGCCTTTTGAGAGAAGTAAATTATCTCATATTGATTAAGCAGCAGTCCCCATCTTGCCAAACGTCTCAATAATACCGGCCTAGACAAAATATATTTGACTGGATCAGCTCGTGCAATTAAATGCACTGTATACGCTTCAATGTAGTGTTTTAGCTTTTGGACTGAGAAGAAAAGTACACGGCAAATCTTTTCAATAGGGGAATAGTTTAGCTCAAGCCTTGTGAGGGTTCGACTTAAGTAGTAGAGTGCTCTTTCTTTGTTCTTCTCATTTTTTTGGGCGAGAAGCGCTCCAAGAGATTGTTCTTGTGCAGCAATGTAGAGTAACAATGGCTTTCTAGGAATAGAGGCACCTAAAACAGGTGGGTTCAACAAGTACTTCTTAATGCTTTCAAACGCATTACTACAAGCCTGATCCCAGACAAAAGGAGTGTCTTTCTTCATGAGTCGGTGAAAAGGGTTGACATCGTCCCGCAAGGTTTGAAATGAACCGTCGAATATAAGCAAGACGTCATTAAAGACTTCTGAGTTCTTTTAAATTTCTTGGTTCAGGCATCTTTTGGATGGCATCAATTTTAAACTGATCGATTTCAATACCTCGATGTCGAACAATGAATCCAAGGAATTTGCCCGAAGTGACCCCAAATGCATACTTGAGAGGATTCATTTTGAGCTGGTATCTCCGTAGTCTATTGAACACTGAGCGTAAATCCTGCAAATAGTATTTCATTTTCTTAGATTTCACAACCAAATCATCAACATAGCACTCAACAGTCTTGTGAAGCATGTCATCAAAGATCCTTTGCATAGCTTGCTGGTAGGTTGCCCCCACGTTTTTTAGGCCAAATGGCATTTTTATATAACAATAAATACCTTTTGGCGTACGAAATGCAGTAAGTTCCTCATCTTTCGGTGCCATCCTAATCTGATTGTACCCCGATGATCCATCCATGAAAGATAGAGCCTCATGGCCTGTAGTTGCATCAATCATAAGCTCAGTAATTGGCAATGGGAAATCATCCTTTGGACACGCATTGTTTAGATCGCGGAAGTCCACACAGACGCGAATTTGTCCATTCTTTTTCTTGACTGGAACAATGTTCGTAATCCATGTGGGATATTTTACATCTTGAATGAAGCCGGCGTCAATTAGCTTGTTGACTTCTGCTTCAATTTGGGGAATCAACTCTGGTCGAAAGCGACGTTGAGCTTGTTTAATTAGGCGAACCCCATGTTTGACCGAGAGGTAGTGAACTGCTACCTTGAGGTCTAAACCTGACATTTCTTTATAACTCCAAGCAAATACATCTTTAAATTCCCTCAGAAGATCTATGTATTCTTTTTCCTTCTCTTCAGATAAGTTGGCACTTATAAATGTTGGACGAGAATTTTCTTGGTCGGCCAAGTTAATTTCTTTTAAATCATCAACCGTGGCTTGTCCCCCTTCTTCAAGTGCAGGTAGAGCTTCTTGAATATCTTCTTTCGCTGACTGGTCATTTTCTGGAACTTCAGTGAAGGTTATATGAAATGTAGATGCAGTAATTTCTTCAGTGGCAATATCTTCAACTGTTGTCGGTTGCGAGTTCTTTTGATTTGTAAACACTACAGTGCGTCTCTTGATTTTCAATGCTTCACCTATAGAAATGTCCAACATAATGCGTCTCTTCATGCGAGATGGAACTATACTGTGAGACTCCTTCCAATCTTGAACCTTAGAAGATGTTTTTTGCTTTGAACGATGATTAGTTTTTTTAACACTTGATGACAGCGTTGACTTTGAGGTACCCAATCTATCACTCACTGATCGGAGTTTAGTTGAGTCGGGAGCTTCTTGGACTCCTAGCCGATCAAATACTGAAACTCGCGATGACGTAGGTTCACCAAGGCGATCATACATTGAGGATCTAGTCGATGGTGTTTGAGTACATGCACTTTCATCTTTAATTGTAATGCATTGTGAGGCAACTTTTTTTATCGGTATATAAACAGGAGAAGATGAAGTATAACCAAGTCCCCTTTTTGAATTCTCCACAAGTTACCCTTTTTCTCTCAACAGTCGTTGGGTTTTGGTCATTTCGATTTCTTTTCCTTCAAATGCCTTTGAGGGTAGATTTCCCAAACCAAACAACTCTCGTGGATTGTAACCAGCCTTGGCCAACAATTTATAAGCATTGGGATCGAAGCCTTCAGTTCTTTTCTCTGATAAATCACCATGCTCCACTTCGAGCCCTTGTGATGGCTTAACGAACCCTTTTAAAAGAGGATTGACCATTTTTGTTTTAACAAGCTTAGTGACCGGGAGAGTTAATCCTTCGAATGCATTTAGCTTCACAGCATTATATTTAGTAAAAGGAGATTGTCCTTTTTTTCTTCTAGATTTTGGGACATAACGAAGCACTAGAGTTTCTTTGGTTGCTTTATAAAGAATTTTTTTACTAGCACTTTGCCCCATTGCATCTTTAGCTTCATTTTTTGCAATTTTCTCTTCACATTCTTTAGCAGGAGTGATAATTTCTGCATTTTGAGAAGCATTTTGCTTATGTCTTTTAGTACTGCCTGTTGATGGTATATAGTTTGGTTGAGTTTCCTTTATCCCAGTGGATTCCAAGTAAAACTTAGCATCAGCAAAATGAGATTCAGCTTCAGTAAATGGCTTATCATCAGTTGCAACTTTTTTCTGGACCCCATCTTGATAATATTTGAAGCACTGGTGCAGGGTAGAAGGAACAACTCCATGCTCATGCAGCCATTGTCGCCCAAGCAACATATTGTATGTAGTCCTAGCTTCAATGACATGGAACAATGCACTGGAATACATTTCTCCCATTAATAAATCAAGTCTTATCATGCCTATAGTTTTCTGACCTCCTTGAGTAAAGCCTTGAATCATTAAACGACTATGCGAAAGTTCATCCACAGAGCCGCCTATCTCTTTCAATACACGTAATGGCAAAATGTTAACAGTCGGTCCGCTATCAAGCATAATTTTGTTCACCTTTCTTTCACGAGCGAATCCTGTGACAAAGAGAGGACGATTGTGGGGCTTGGAGCCAAGTAATAAATCTTCATCAGAAAAATTAATGGATGACATGCATGTAGTGCAAGTGCCAGAACTTGGGTGAGAATCTTCTTCAACTGTTAATTCTGTGTTTTCATTAAGCTTATCTTCTTCATCATGCGTTAACACTTCTTGACCCTCCACTTTATGACATAACAGCTTTTTCATAGAAGGGTAAACGGTATTTTGATACCGTTCTGGCAAGAAATCCCATAAGGTCATGGAGATTCTTGGCTTTTGTTCAAATAAATCTTCAACCCAATTGGAAGCTGTTTTTTCTTTCTTGTTAGCTCTCTTTTTCATTACCTTTCTAACCATTCGAGATCTTTGCTTGTTCTTTTTTGGTCTTGCAACTGCTGGGTTTCGCGGCTTTGACTTATGACCTCTTCGACAAGTAACAAGAGTCCAACCTTCATCATCAGAATCTGATAAGTCTTTTTGCATTGCCATCTTTACTACATTCGACTTTTTTAGACTTGAGACAGAGAAAGCCTCTAGTGCATGAGAAGGTGTCAACTTGACTTCAATAGGTTCAAATGATCCAAACTTGATTAAGAAAATAGTGTCTGACTGGATGGTAATGGGTGCTTTGTGCAAATTTTCTTGGTTCGAAAGAGGCGTAGGACCAAATGATCCGAAGGTGATGGTGGCTTGATTGGAGGTCACAACATCTAAATCAAGCTCGATCCTTCCTTTTCGAGCCAAATCCATGATATTTTCTTTCAAAACAAAACACTTTTCCACTGGGTGGCTAATCAACCGGTGATACTTGCAGTACATAGGATCATTGATCCGCCCAGCTTCCTCAGGGCGCTTCATCTCGGGAAGTTCAATTAGCTTGCTTTTGAGAAGATCCTCCAACATCTCTGGAATGTCAAAATCAGGAAATGGGTATTCTTTCTCTTGCATTTCTTTCATGGTAACCCTCTTTCTTCCCTGCTCTTGGCTTAAGTGAACTATTTCTTTTTCTTTTTTTTTAGTAGACTGCAAATTTAACTGGGGCAGTACTCACAGTCATAGATTCTTTGTTGTTGCCTTTGGGAGGATACTTGCCCCCTTTTTGGTTATCCTGTTTTTCCTTTCCTTTATGATATTCTTGAACTAGTGAGCCCTGGCCTCTGTTAACATTTATGCTAAGCTCCATATCATGAGCGCGTGTTGCTAACTCTTCAAAGGTACGTGGCTTTATTCCTTGTAGAATGTAGCGCAAGCCCCAGTGCATGCCTTGAGTACACATTTCAATTGCAGAGGCTTCAGATAACCTATCTTTACAGTTAAGGCTTAGGTTCCTCCACCTATTAATGTAGTCTATGACAGGTTCATCTTTCCACTAGCGGGTGTTGGTTAACTCAATCATACTAACAGTACGACGAGTACTGTAAAAACGGTTGAGGAACTCCCGCTCGAGTTGATCCCAACTGTCAATTGAACTTGGCTGAAGATCAGTGTACCAATCAAACGCATTACTTTTCAGAGATCGGAAAAATTGTTTGACAAATGGATCTCCATCAGTGCCAGCATTATTGCATGTTTCCACAAAGTGGGCAACGTGTTGTTTCGAGTTTCCTTTGCCTTCAAATTGCTGGAATTTTGGTGGCTGATAACCTTGAGGCATCCTCATGAAGTCGATTCGTTGGGTGTAAGGCTTGGCATAAGTGGAATAGGAGTGAGTGTTTCCTTCGACCTTATCTTTGATAGCACCCATAATGAATTCCCTCAACTGATCTGCAGGTACTGATCCATCAGTGGATACTTGGAGATCCTTGTATGGGCCTCCAATCTTTGTAGGAGCTTCAGTTGTATTTTAGGGGGTCTTTCTAGTTGCATTCATTGGTTGCGTTCTAGCAGTTGCATGACTTGACTCTCTTAGATTTTCCATCTTTTGCATTAGCATGATGATCTGAAGATCTCTTTCATGCATTGAGTTAGCGAGCTCTTCAATAGCTTTTGCCATATTTGCAAGTTAATCTTCAACAGAGACTGTGTTGGTCATATTACCAGCATAATAGCAGAATTGTTGAAGTCTGCAGGATCTGTTGGTAACATCAGCTTTGACGATGTAATCCCACGAGGAGAGCTTGTTGTAGAACCACCACTTGAATCCTCTTCTTCAGCAAAGAGAAAGTTATAACTTGAGCCTGGCCCTTGCGAGATGGATGGTTGTGCTAAGACTTGTTCCACCATAGCAGCAACATCTTTCTTTGCCCCCAGTGAGGCTAAAGAGATCACTGGCCTTTTAGAGGCAGTAATATCAAAGGCTTGAGTTGTTTTAGACTCTGTAGCAGTTTGGGCATATATTTTAGTGATGGCTTTTGTTTTAGTTCGAGTCATTGGACCATAATTCAGAATATCCTGACTAAACGATGAATCAAGAGGCTTGAAACTTTGAGTAATGTTCTTCTTAGGAGCCATGAAATAGCAAACTTGGACTCTTGAGAAGTTCTTTTTTTGGTTAAAGAGAAGAGATGAGAGGCAGAGATGGTCCCACCGGGCGTGCCAGAAATTTGTACACACAAATTTCGCGTTTTTTAAATGAACACCGAAAAGAGAGTAAACAAATGTTGATTTTGATTTATATTTGAAAAATGTGAAGTACAATCTCTGTTGATCTTTTACAAAAGATAAAAATCCTCTGATTCTTCTCGTGGTAGATTTCTCAATTCAAGGGTGATAATCACGTGTTCTTGAATCTGGCTTGTTTAAGGACTTGTTGAACTTGATCTTCAATTTGAAAGGCTTGGAGCTTGATTTTCAACTTGAAGGCTTTGGATCTTTATTTGAACGGTTTGACCTTCAACTTGAAAGGATTTGATCTTCACTTGAACAGTTTGATCTTTAACTTGGAAGGGATTTGATCTTCTACTTGAAGGTTTGAGGAAGGGTTTGATTTCAACTTGAAGGGCTTAATGCTTGATCTTCAACTTGAAGGTTTAATGAAGGCTTTAATTTCAACTTGAAGAGCTTGATGCTTTATCTTCAACTTGAAGGTTTGATGAAGGCTTTGAACTAAACTTGAAGGGCTTGGTGCTTGATCTTCAACTTGAATGCTTGATTGTTGGGAAGTTCTTCAGGGCTTTGATGCTTCAGTCTGAGAGAGCTTCTTTGCTTCAGAATTGTCGTCCTTTAACCTTTAGAGGCCACCCCTATTTATAGTGGTAGGGAGTAGAATGTTTGGATAGGAATTGACTAATTAATAATTATCCTTATTTATTTAAGTTATAAAGATAAATATTAATTATTTGGGAGTCATTCTCATCTGACCATGTGGTACCATTTGATTGGTTTACTCCACTTGGATGACAATGATAAATATTTAAATTAATATTTATCCTTATTTATTTATTTAATTTGTAAGGATAAATATTAATTATTTGGAAGGTATTCTCATTTGACCATGTGGTGCCATTTGATTGGTTTACTCCACTTGGATGACAAAGATAAATATTTATTTTAATAATTATCCTTATTTAATGAGTGATAACGATAAATATTAATTTTAAATAATTATCCTTAATTGGCCCAATGTGATAGGTGGCAAGATTTGATTTGTCCACTTAATCACAGATTTAAAACACATGGCTAATTGTAATTTGTTAAGCCTGTGTAAAATAAGACACTTGGCGATTTCTTATTTGCCTTTAGAATATCCTAGTGGGTCCATTTGATGGCACATGACACATTTTAATTGGTCATGATTTAAATTGGCTTAAGCCATGTGGCAATTTGTGATTAGCTAGAAATTTTCCATCTCTACAGCAAGTACAGAGTTGCTTCTTTGCTTGGCATGTTTGGAGCCAAATGATTCTTTTTCTGCTTTTGATAAGCAAAAATTGATCCGTCGTACTAAATTTTATCCAAAAGAATTTTCTGCAATGGAGCTTATGATACTTGATAATCAACTTGAGACTTATATTATTGATGTGCGCTCTAGTGGTGAATTTTTTGAATTGAAAGGGATTGGTGATCTTGCTCAAAAATGGTTAAGACAAAAAAAGACATAATATATCCATTGATTTACTTACTTGTAACATTGGCATTGATTCTACCTGTTGCGACTGCCACTGTGGAGAGGGCATTTTCTGGTATGAAAATTATGAAGACTGAATTGCGCAATAGAATGGGTGATCAATTCATGAATGATGCCTTGGTTGTATATATTGAGAAAGATATATTTGATATCATTGACAATGAGGTTATCGTTCAACGCTTTCAAAATATGAAGACTTGTCGGGGACAGTTGTAAACGTATTAAATCAATATATTATCAATCAATGTTGAATTTTTTGGATTACTGGACAGTAGTGGTCCTTTTTTTGTATGCTTCTTGTATGCTCGGATTTTGGTATTTTAATATTAGTTTAATAGTTATTTTTTATGTTGTTATTTTTTATTAGAAAAATTAAATTTGTAAAAAGTTGAAGTCTGTTGACTTAATTTCTAGAATTAAGGAACATTAATATTTACTCAAAGGTTTTGACCCCCCTCAAGAAGATTTCTGGCTCCGTCCCTGCCCATGAGGCCCTATTTTTTGAAAACTTTGTATGATGGTTTCATCATCAACATTATTAAATACCCCTCTCTCACTAACCACAACCGAGCTATCATTCAGGGAACCATTAAGGGGTCTAATTTTCTATAATGGCAAATCAAATCCTAACCCTATTTAGCAAGCACATAACAAATAATAATAATAATAATACTCATTTTGGTATTTGAAAGTTCCAATTTGAGTTTAAAACCCTGTTTCAATTGATTTGGAGGTTCTCTATTCTCTCCCAAAGCCCAAAGGTTCCAACTTTGAAGGTTACAAACCTAAAGCTTATCTTTTTCAATTTTGAAAACATAATATCTTGTTACCGATCTTCACAAAAATAAAAATAAAAAATATATACAAAATTGAAACGGTGTGAACCCGCCAAAAACTTGTCGGCTCTTTTGTTTTAGAATTGGATTCACTATCATCATGGATTGTAGATAATTCATCATCTTTCTCTATTTATCTTTTTCTTTTATCTACATGTTTATCCTTCTCTATTATCCATTCAAGATCATTCAATCCTAATCATCCTTCTCTATTGTGGGAGTCCACTTAGATTGGGTTTTGAAAAAGGAAAGGAGTTTGATAAAAAAAAAAAAAAAACCGGGAGTCGCCACCTTATTTTTAAGGAATAAGGAAACCATAAAAAATAGTTTTATTTTTTTAATAAAATAATGACTCTATATTTAAGGAAAAGCAAGTCTTCGAACCAAAGTTGGATTCGGGGGCTAGGTTATGAGATGGGAAGGTTCCACGACGTATTCTGTAGGCACTTATCACACCCTAATTGAAGGTCTCCTAATTAATTTTGGACTTGTCAAAATCTTATCGCAAATAATCCTAATTATCTAATCAACCACAAAAATATGAATAATATACATAATAGATAATAATAGATAAAAAAAAAAAAAAAAGGCAAACAAAACCTAAGACCTTATTAGACTCACAGTCAACCTAAGATTGGACTTGCGCCCTATTGGCTGCCTACGTACTTTACCAGTGTCCTGATAGAGATCAAAGTTCGTCGTAGTTCGAATACCTAGGATTCTCCTATTGTAGTGAACTACATTATCAAAAGCATTCCACCTTATCTAAGACTCTATTTTCGAGAGTTTGTTTTTATTTAAATTACTTCAACATTCAATAGACTCCCAATGAATCTGGAACTCTATTTAAAAGATAATTCTTGTCCTTTAGAATTCAAATGCAATCATAACACTTTTCAAAGTGGAAGTTTCATCCCGAAACAACTTCTTGAGTTCCAATTTCATTGGGAAACCATTAAACCATTTTTTAGAAAAGACCTCTCGAGAATAGAATCTTAGACTCACTAGAATCCTAAATCTAATGCAATTTTTACAACAAAGGGGAATCCTAGGTGGGGTCAAGTGACCCCCCTAATCATAGGGTCTCTAACTACTCCTAAGTTAAAGACCTAAAATACTAACATGCATAATTGCTGGAATTTTAAACAAAATAAACAAAAATGCAACAAATCAAATTAACAATGCATGAGAATGATCCTAAATGCAATCTACTCAAACTATGTGAACCTAAACATATTTCTAAGTTATTTTGATCCTAAAATGTTTTTTTAATCCACTTCTAAACCACTTTTAAATTCTGGATAGAATTTAAGAGTGATTTGAGGAGTGCACCAAAATCCCAAAAATAAGAAACAAAAGAAGTGACAATGACCTAGAATGCAAGTTAACTTGATGTCATAAATTAACATATAAAATTTTATGCAAAACATGGCTTAAAAATGATAATTAAGCCACTTTAAAACTTGATTCTGGACAAATTTGAAAACAACTTTAGAGGGACTTAAAATCGTTATTAATTCACCAAAATAACAAATAAAATCCTACTATGCATGCTAATATGGAAAATCAAACACTAGACAATAATAACACATATTCATGCTCAAAATAACCAAGTCGATCACAAGGGCAGGATCTTACCTTTGCACGCTCCCTCGAACACAATTCATATATCACATATATTCCAAGGTATAACTTGTTTAGAGAAGAGCAAGAACCATGCTACACTTAACCAAATAATGCATGAACCTACTCCTATTAACCTATCATGATGACAAAGTATATAAAGACTTAACATTTCCTATCAAACATGCATTCTAACTAAAATAGAAAGTATCATGCATATAACATAACTCCTAATATGCATCCTAAATATGATTATATCTCCTAAAACATGCTCCTATCAACCAAACCATGATTAACATACCTACAATATAATAAAAGACTCAAACAACACACTAAACATAAACTAATTATACCAAACATCTAAAACAGCAAATATATCCTACTCTAAATTTGCTAAACAATGCATGAACCATGAAAACCTTTAATCCTAAACTATCATACATGATTTAAGGTTACATCTCACCCTAAATAATGCATAATAGAAGGGGGAACTAAGACATATTGCTGCAGAAATTCAAACTATCCTAAATGAGCAAAATCCTAACTATGTTATGTAAAACATTGATGCAAGAGCAATGGTGTATTCGAATATACCTTTAGCCTTCTTCTTCCTTGCTCCTAGCCTTCTTCTTCAAGCTCCATTGGCCTCCAAAAATGTAGCTAGGGTTCTAGGGGGCTGGTTCAAGTGCCAAAGTCTCTCTAATCAAAATTCATCCTCAAACTTATTTATAAGTGGTGTATATATAAGAGAGGCTTCAATTTGATCAATGGCTCTCATTAAAACCCTAAGGAGTGATCCAAGGGTCTTAAATGAGTCTTCCAAAGCCTCCAAGGTCGTGCACAACCCCCCAAGCTGATCCAGATAGAGTTTGGAAGAGTCCTAAGGGCTTAAAACACTCAAAAGCTGAAAAATTGGCGGAATATGAGACTAGACTCGGGTGACCGTCCACCCTAGGACGGTTGGCCGTCCACCATGGATGGCTGGCCGTCCCTAGGGGGTTGGTCAGTCGAGCTTCAGCCCAATTTTGCCCAATTTGGTCCATCTCGACCCAGTTTCGGCTTTTATCGGCTTTTTGGGCCTGTTTCAAGCCCAAATTCGACGATTCAAGAAAGGAAACGACCGTGATTCGATTCTCCATGTTTTAAGAAGTGTTTGAAGTGAAAATGTATTGACCTCAGTCAAATTTTTTAGGACAAAGTCGACCGATTAGTTGTTTTGGGCCTGTCAAGCACACTTAGGGTTTTGAAATTTGCTAACCGATTGCTCTCAAGATCGTTTCCACTTCTCAAAACAAGTTTTAGGAAACATTTAAGAAAGTTTTTTAGTGCTTTTGAAGGCTTTGTTTTGATAAAAAGATCGAATTCTGGTCATCCTCGGTTGAAACCCCAATTTGAGCTTAAAATGGCCTTTTGGGCCTTAAGAGCCAAACATGAGTCCTGTGATAACCCAAAAATTTTATAAGCATATTTTTACGATTATTTATAAACTTTGGGGTATTTTTGTAAAGTTAGGGGTTTCATATTTTGAAGTTTTATAAAATTTGGGGGGTGGCTTTAATATAAATATATATCTGGGATGTGTTGTAAATATAAGAAATTAGATTTGTAATTTTTGCAAATAAGCCAACCTCATTTATGTATACACCCGTGACCAAACAGCCCCTTAAGTATTTTCATTAAACCCAATACAGCAGCCCCTTGCTTTCCTTTCCTTATTAGCATCTGAAGTCAAGAGAGCAGCCGAGAGAGAGGATTGAGAGCCGAGAGTGGGGGGTCTGCCGTGAAGGTGGTGCAGCCACCTTGTCCCGCCGGAATCCCACCGGAAATTTGGTCGGAGCCTTGCCTGAAAATCGCCGGACCCTGTTCTTGCCGTCTAGAGGTAAGTCGAACTCGTTGCCTTTTCTTTTCTTCTTCTTTTTCCTTCTTTCTTTTGGTATTTTCTTTGGTATGTGGTGACTGGGGGTTTAATTTTGTTGAAGAAGCATCCATGGTGTTTTATTTGGGGTTTTGATGAAAGGTTTTTAGCTTGATTTGAACATGCACGCAAAAATGGGACTGGGTTTCACGGTTTTGCTACAAATCTGGATATATGCATGTATTGTTTCAAAAACTCACCTATTTTCGAGTTCAATAGGCTACTCACGCTCAAATCCATGTCTGAGATGATGTATTTGGGATAGATTCTTGACATGCATGCACGGCTTAGTCAGTTTTTTTTTCTAAACATTTATGGGTTTGATCATGTTCTTGGTGGATTCCCCTCTAAACTGACTTTTAAAGATGGATTTTGTGTTTATGAACCTGCCGTGAGTAGATTGTAACGGTAATGAGGTTTTAAATCTAACTTTTGAGTTTGAAAACTAATTTTGGGATTTTTCTTGAAAGCCCCTGTTTTGAGAAAACATTTCAGGCTATACAGGTCAAAAGAAAATTTTGGTATTAAGCTTCGCTCTTAAGTCTGGTAACTGTATCAAACATTATTTGAGTTTGCTTGTAGTGATTCAACTGTGGACATGGTTTATTTTTTTGAGTTTATAGGGGCTGTATTGAAGGTGCAGTGAGCAGCGGCCATAGCTGCTCTAATGTGAGCTTTAAAAAAAAAAAAATTTGAGTTTTAAATGGTGTTTCAAAATTAGTCTATCTTTGCATGTGATTAGAATTATACTTAAAGTAAGTATGTTGATAAACTAGTGGAGTAAAGGGGGCTGGAAAATGAGTTTTGGACTTGTTATAAATTTGTATTTTGGTTTTAGAGTCCTGTATTTCGGATATATGTATTTGAAGTTATGATTTTGAGTTTAAGTGACATATCATATGATTTTGAACATGCTTGTGAGTTGGGTCAAGGTATTGGGTTGCTAATTCGAAAATTTAGAGAAGCTTGCATGTGGTGGATCCATAGCAGAGAAGGACTTATTTTGAGTTTTGAGAATTTCTGTGATGTTAAGCAGCAGCCATGGCTGCTGGAATTTAATTGATGGTTTGGGTTTTGTGATTTTTACATTTTAGAATGCATGTCTTTCACTAGTTGTTTTGAAGTTTAAATAAATATGTTACAAAATGTGTATGTTGTTTGGGTTTTGAAAATGTGAAGGCTTCATGCACATCATATGAAATTATTTTAGGTTTCAAACTTTGATTCCAGTAAACCTTGAAATTTTCCTTTTAAATCCAATTTTTAAATGGTGGAAATTCATGTATGTAACTTGTTTAATGATGGAACTATGTTTCTAGAAAGTTTTAGAGACTTATGTGAAGTTTTGGTGAGGAAAATAGCCTGCTCTACTCTAGTTTTTCTGCAAAAGAAGGGCATTACCGATAATGACCTATTCCATTATCGGTAATGGACTAATTTTAGACTGGCAGAGGGTCTTCATTTCCGGTAATGGAACGTTTGAGGCTTTTCTCTTGAAACCTTTTGAACATAACTTTCACATTTGGTATCCGTTTTTGGCATTCTTTATATGCACGAAAAGCTTGTGAAGCCTAGTTTTTTATTTATTTATTTTATGGTTTTGAGATCAAATTATTTTTTTTTGGAGAGAGAGATATTCTGGAAATACCAGATTTGCCCCTCGTGTGTGCACCTTGTCTTCTTTGGCCTATATCCTCAAATCCATCTTGCATTTGGCCATGGAATTCAATGTGTGGTATCCCAACGCACTTGGGAATAAGTCTTGGAAGTTCTAGAGTCTTTTTGGTTTGGCATTTCAGGGTTTTGACCCATAGGATCGCGAGTGAGCAGTATTTGAGAGTTGTATTGTGTTACTTTTGAAACTGTGGATGCTTGTGCTTCCTTTTGATTTTCTTTGCTTGCATTTTTGTCTGTTTCTCAGATTTGATTTGGGTCCTTTGGAGGACCACTTGCATTGGTGCATAAGCATTGCATTGGGGAGGCTCGTGGAGCCGCAAAGGGTTGGAAATACCGTTGCATTGAGGTAGGGATAAGAAACTTCTTACTGTAATGATAATATATCTGTTTTACAACTGTTTTTGAGAACTACATGAACATAGATGTTAAACACATTTGAGAATGGTATAACTTACAAATGTTTGAGAACCTTACGGATTTTTAGCTTGTCAAATAGATACATGGAATATACTGGTTTAAGAACTATCAAATTGTGTGGCATGCTTATGAAATGAAAACTAAGGCACATAAATGAAATGTTTTGAGACCTTGTTTGTATTTCCCGGCAAGCTTCTTAGAATTGGGCATGATGTGGATATAAAACTAGGGAACAGGCTTTCCAAATGTATGTTTTATGGAAACACTTGATAAAGGCATATAGTAATAACTGTTTATATCTACACAATATAAATACTTGGCCTAAAGCTCATATGCCTGATCTTCTAGATATATCTATATAAAAGAAAGATGTTGAGATTTTCTTACAACTGTTCCCTTGACTTTTTGGGTTGGATTGAATATTTTGAAATGGGAATCAGCCAGGGTACAAAAGCGAATATATGTATATATATATGTATTTGAATATGAAGTGTCTTGAGGATTATTTTGTATATAAGATGATGGCATATGGTTTATCTATTTCACTCCTGTTTTTGGATAATGGTTTTGATTGTCTTGAAATAACACTCGATACTTTAATATATGCCACATGTTATAACTTTTACCTGCTGGCTTTGGAAATTGGTTTAAAAGGACATTCTTATTGCTTCTCTTGCCCATTTGAAAATGATTTATATTATCGTGCTGTTATGCATGGTTTGGGCTCAGTTGGTATACAGGGAGACTATTTGAGGGCCCATGGTCCTGGGTGGAGCCTTAGTGCGGACCCGAAGTATATAGCCCCGTAGTGGCTCGACAGTTGGCCATGTGTTTTAGGCAACTGGTCGGTTATCCTCGAGAGGTCAGACCCCGTAGTGGTCGGTTTCGGCTGTCGTTGTGCCGGAGGCTTGTTAGCCTAGAACAACATCCTGATATACGTTCCGTGAGCCTGGTCTTCGAAATTGATGGGTATTATACTGCATTTATAACTGTTCAAAACCCACACCATTTACGTTATTGAACTTTGGACTGAATATAGAACTACTTGATTTAAGCTTTTCACTGAAAGACCACACACGTTTATAACTGCGTTATCTACGGTTTTATAAACGTTATAGAAACTACGTTTATTTAAAATATTCCATGTATCACTGTATTATTGTTATTTGGAGAGGTTATCTTATTCCTACTGAGCAAGTGGAAGCTCACCCCTGCTTTTATGCAGCAGATTACAGGTTGGCTCGGGGTTTGCATTCATGATTTGAGACAAGCCTCTATTCGAGGATTGTTAGATGATTGCATGGTCGATTCTGCTTTGGACCTGCATACTATTGAGTTGTGTAATATTTATATTTTATTTTCTGGATTTTGGGACTTGCCACTGTTTGTGGCATTGCCTACTTGCCAGGGATGTTGGCATTATTATTATTATTTGATTTATTACTATTGTATAAGACGTTTGGGGCATTTGTATGAGCATAACATTTCATATAGTAAATTATGCCTATATTTCTTATCTCTCATAAGGATATATGAATGAGCAGGTCAGGTTGTACCTCTATCTTGACACGTGTTGACCTATCCGGAAGGGTCAGTACGATTGTTAGGTTGGGGCGTTACAAGTCCAAAGGCTCAATGGACCTTGCCACTAATCAACTTAGCTACCAAACACACTCTAAATATCCATGCCAAAGTTTCGAGACCATTTGGGACAAGATCGACAGTCATTCAGAGCTTTTGTGATCCAAATGACAACGCTGTCTTTCAAGTCACAAAAGACCTTATTTCCTATCAAGCCTGACTCGGAATGCCATGAAATTTAGCGAGGACATTCCTAGACTATCTAAAAACTAAATGAAAAAAAAAACCAACTCAATCCGACCTAAAAACCTACATGCGATAATGACCTCTAACTAACTACACAAAAGGGTATTATGAGCGACTTAGGATTTTGACACCTTATTCCACTTCAAATCATAGGCAACCATTCATGACCCTTCCCATGGTAAAAAATGGATGTCTACAAACGGGCAATGCTATACATCCCAAACTTTTTTCCCAAAAAAGTGTCCCTAATGAATTCAAGCCCTTAATTTATTATGAATGAGAGAGAGTGCTAAAAAATAAAATTGTTGGATCATCCATCACATCATTTGGGATATACTTTTGGAATGTTTTTTTGGGATATTTAGCATTTTCCAATTGGAAAAAAAGAGGGGAGGGAGAGTAAAATGAAGGGAGTCCAAATAAATTTGGGGGAGGGGGGGGGGGCATATTCAAGATTAATAAAATTTGTAGGGTATAAATTTCAAAAAATAAAAGTGAGGGTAGGCAACTACTACCCTGGAGTTCCACATATCTTTGTCCTTGCTCGCGTGGCAATTTGACCTATTAATTTGGTCATTTTGAAAAATAAACATCACACTCAGTCATTTTAAAATATTTATACTATTATATAAAGGGAGAATACTCTTCGCGTGCTTACATTTAATTTCTCAATTTGCCCTCTACAAAAGGATAACATTGCACAAAAAGATATACATGTAAATCTAACATATGTAGTTACAAAAACACACAATATAAACCTTCCAATAGTGTAGGACTTTCAAAACGTACCCCACATTTTTATCTTTCTCCACATCAATTTTAGGACTTTTAAAACCCAAGTGGTCATCTCTATCCGCAATAATTATCTTTCTACTTTCTCTCTCTTTCTTCACCATGGCTATATAATGAAGCATTCACCAATATTAACAAACTTAACACGTTAATTAGAAAAGCTTCAGCTTGAAAATGCAGAGACTACAACTAGGGTTTTGCTCCCAATCTCTCTCTTCGTTTTCATTGGTATTTTCTTGGGATCTTACGAGAGTTTTGAGAGTTAAAATGAAAGGAGGGGTCACTCCAATGCTTGAAACTTGGACCCCAGCAACTATGACACATGGTTGCATACTTGCTTACTCGGTGAGTTACGATTTTGACTACACTTTCTCTTATTTAGATACATACGAGTTAACTCTCTTTGTAGAATGATTATAATATTTTCATGATTTTAAGTTCATATTTAACATAAGATACAATTCATACTCATGAAAGGTTTGATTTTGAATTTTCTTTTGGAATAATGTGGAACTATACCATGCATTCCATTCTGATTAAGAATAGAAATTGATGAAGCTAAGTTTCTAAAAAAAATCTTGCATCCAATTTTATTGTGTTGTTGCAGTGTCACATTTGCATCTATTTGTTAAAAAGAAAAAAGGACTAGCTCGCAATCATCACTAA
>JAESVK010000711.1:742447-766706 GCA_017140935.1 Hamamelis virginiana | reverse complement strand
ATTCATTTAATTGGGATGAGTAACTTGAATCCTTTTATAGGCAGAAAGAGGACCAATTTCATAATGACATTATAACTCCACTACCCATTAAAGTTGGACTAAGATAGAAAACTACTTCTTTATTGACTAATTAACAATTAGATAAATTAAGGATGTCCTTAAACCAATAATTATTAAATATGCATTCATCATATGGACCACTTAATAGATAAATACAAAATTTATCTTACATGCATTTCACTTGAAGATCAGAAATTTTGTAGGACATTGTTTTTCTTGAATGAATGATTAAGATTATTCATGACTTTTCTAAATTCGAGTTTTTATATTTATTTGTTAATTTTTTTTGGTACATACGTCACGTTTGCTGCAAATCGCTGGATTTGAGTGCATTTATTTCGGACACATAAAAAAACATGGCTGAAAACACATTGCACGTGTCAACAAAATACAGGCCAAATCCACTAACCTCCCTCTGTAAAACACGTGTCACCCCCAAAAAACCGGACCAGAATCTCGAGCAATTGACCATTCCTAATCCAAAGACTCCAAGTCGCCGCATAACCAACACGTGTCCTCTCTTATTACCACGACATCTTTCACCTCTCGAATCCTCTTCAGCTAAGATTAGAACGTGACCGCTCACGTCACCCCCTCTTGTACGTTAGCTCCCCAAAACGAACGAGAAAGAGAAACTCCATTTTGATTCTGCACAAAGAGTAATATGAACAAAAAACCCCTGATTCTTGCGAAATTTACCTCTCTCTGCCATTCATCACCTGTAATCTCAGCTCCTCTAAATTTAGCAGAAACCTCTAAATTTATCATTAAAGGAGAGACAATAACAAGAACAACCCACTTCGTTATTCAATTTGGTTTCACTCTTCTTTATGAACAATACAATAACGAGTTCAATTTCGAGAGAAACTCAGCCTCCGATTCAACTCACTCAGCGAGTCCAATTATTCCATGCTAAGCAGAGGAAGAAGCATCAGCAACAGCCGCAAAATTCTATATCTATATCTATAGAAAGGAACTTCGCACTCAGATTATTATCTGTATCGACTCGTAAATCAATGGCGATTGAACCTATAATGAAGGCGACCGACGCATCGGCGCCGTTGATTTTGACGTCCGGCGCCAGCGGACGAATAAACGCCCTTTTTTCGGTGCGAGCGTTCAAGAGTTTAGTAACGTTATTGACCTCGTTTATGCTCTTACTGCTCGTGCCGTTTCGAAGGCAAAAACGTGCGAATTCGATTTTGGCTTCGGCGGAGAAGCCGAAGGATAATGAGAAGCAAGAGAGTGGGAGTGGTGGTGGTGGTAGTAGTAGTAGTCAGAGGAAAGGTGCGGTGGTGCGGATTCCGGCCACGTTTGTGCCCTGGCGGAGGGCTGCGGCGGCGGCTGCCGATCAAGAAGCGGCGGCCAGGAGAGCGATTGCGATTCGGAGAGTTGTTCAGGATGATGGTGATGATAGGGTTTTGAGGGATTTTTCGTTGTTCGTTACGACGAGGGGCGATACAATTTTTACGCAATCGTGGACTCCGGTATCAATCAAAATTAGGTATGCAAAATTTTTATGTCCGTTTTTACATTGATTGAATTTTTTTGTTTTAATTATCCAAAAAAAAAAAAAAAAATTTTTTTTTTTGTTAGCATTTTCTGGAGTTGCTTATTATTAACTCTCTGTAGTTGCTCAATAATTACCCTTTTTTTTTTAGATTGTTGTGGTTGAGGAATGTTTAAATTTAAGGTGTTTTTGAAAAGTGTTTTTAGGAACTGTCGAAAAGTAACAGCATGTTTTTAATAATTTTAATTGTTTTCGTTTTTTAAGAAATGAACAAAATCATGTTATTTTATTTTTACAAATGGTACGTTCTCCTCTTTGCAAAATTTGGAAAATAAAAATTGTAGAAATATATGAGAATGTCTTATAGGTTCCTTTGGTTTCAATTTCAAATTCAAAAAGTTTTCAAAAGGGGAATTAGCGAAAACTGGATTGGGCAGAAGTGGAATTATCACACAGTGGAAATCATTTTATCTTATCAAACCAAACACTGGGTTGGGAATATTATTACTTATTCCCATCTAAGCAAACATGGGAATGTGTTATAAAATATTACATTCCCATTACATGGTAATCCCACATGTCCAGGATTCAGATTCTGTTCTCGTGAACCAAATGCAGCCTTGTTGTATTGTCTTTGTTAAAGGAAAATGGGAATGAAAATGGGGAAAACAACTGTTTGATATTTCTTGGAAACATATTTTCCATGCCATTTCCCTTTTTTTTTTTTTTGGTTTCAAAAGCCATCAACTTCTTTGGCAAATGCTGCCAGACGGCTTTGTTCTCTTAAACAAAAACTGGAATTTTGACACGGAATTTCTTTGTGATGTGTATGGAGAATGGGCCATTTTTAAAGAAATTTTTGAGAAACAGGTTTCAATAAAGAACATTAAAAAAATTTTTTTTGCTTATTCATCATTTTCGTTTTCTTCGTTTCCAATAAGAAAAGCAGATCCAAACATGCCCTTGTTTTCCCTTTATTTATAAATATATATTTATTCATTTATTTATGAGATGTTCTCTATGTCTCCATTTATCAGTTGGGTAATGCCATTGCTACGACATTTCAATTTCTTTCAGTCTGGTAGATAGAATGAGCAGATAATTTATCTGCTTATTCTTCTTGTTTCCATCATCCTTTTGAATTTGAATTTTACAATTGAAGAAGATTGCATAATAAAGAACTGCAATATTTTGTCTTCATATACTATGTTGATGGAATGGTGCAAAATTGGCTGCATTTCCAGCAGGACTGGGTATTCAGAAGGCATATTCTCGCATATCCATTTCATCAGTGTTCCTGCCTACTGTGAAAAACTATGAGTTCTATCATATCTACATGGTATTATTGCCCCTGTAATCCCCGCAGCAGGACCGTGCCCCAAGGATTTTAGAAACCAAGTAAAGCCAGTCAATTTTTTCTTGGCAGTTTCTCAATCCAAAATCTCTTTTATGAGGGCCCCTCCATTAATATCTATCACCTGCAGTATATTACAGTCATTTATGGAATGCCACTAAGCTCAGAAAAAGATTCCACCCTACTATGTGCCATAGTATGTGATGTGATAATGTTGGCAGTGCTTCTGTGTTATTCCTGACACACTCTTCAATTGGCACACAATTTTATAGAATCAATGTCCTTAAAAAAAAAAAGACTCGTGAAGATGCCTTAAGTGATCATTCTGTTGTTTTCTGTTTGCTGTTTGCTGTTTGCTGTATGGAAGTTGCTCTGTCAATATATGTTGGTTGTTCTGTTTGCAACTGTAAAGTCTGTCCACGTATCTTCTGAAATCAAATGGATAGAATTAAAGCGGCCTATTGGTTATTTTAATTTGGTTGAATAATACTGCTAGGGCCACTTTATTGCAGGATTTTTTAATGTATGTGTACTTGTGGAAGCATAAATTATCTGCGAGCAAACCAAGACAAAAAAAAAAAAATTTCTTTCATGAAAAACTAAGGTTCTTATGGCTAGGGTGGTTTTGAAAGCACATTATGCATAGAGTTGCTGAAGGGTGTCAGTTTTGAGATGAAATCATATTCTGGTGGGATTACGTTGTCCTAAACCTCGAGATGACCTGCACACTTGTTTATATTAAACTTTACAATACTGTTATGAATTATTAGAAATGGAATTGAATATCAACATTAAAAACTAATAATCAGGTTTGATTGTTATCGGGTAGGATTTTGACTTTGTTAGCCAGAGTAATGCATATGATCTAATGAGCATGTCTTAGCTCATGTGAGTTTGAATTTTTGATAAATCATATTTTGGACTTGCAAGGGTTAATAATTTGTTCCCTTTTAAATTTAAGGGTCTAGCAAAATACCAACCAAACTGGGATTTGTTGAGAAATCGGAATTGGATTGGAGTTGAATGCTTTTCCCAATGAACATGTGGCCTTTTTGAAAAAAGATGAATTGCCACGTATGTCCATGGCACTAATAAGACAAAAAAAACAGAGTAACATATCCCATAGAAAGTAGTTTTGCCTGATTTTGTGGCTTCCCATGCATATAGAATTGTATTGGGTGTTTACAGAATAACCAGTTATTAGCCATCTCCATTTTGGGTTCAGATGCCACTAAAAACGAATTCTTTTTCTTGATAATATGTCTCATTTAAGAGATACAACTGCCTTAACAATTTTAGCTTTTGAGCCACTTTTTTTGACCCAGCTCCACCCCTCTTCCAAGCTAAAAAAAAAAAAAACCAACAAAAAAGAAGAATAACAAAAGCCACATGTCTGCAGGCTTATAATATAATGAAGCCAATTAGCGGCAGTTGAGAGAAAAATAAAAAATTATGCATCATAGAGAGGGAATCATTTACAAATTACAAATGTGTTAGCTCATCAGGTAATTGGGCTAATTCAGTAATGATGACCATCTTGAAGTTTGAAAACACATGAAAATGATGTAATTCCATGTTGTTCTCTGTAGAACTAAAATGGGTTTATTTTATTCTTTCTAGTTTTAAATCAAACAGTAATTTTTTTTTCCTTTTTCTTTTTTAACAGTTAGGGTCTATTTTAAGTAATTTATGACTCATCTGGTAACCTTTTTCGTTTTTCTTTTTTCTTAATATTATAGTTTTGTGGTGTATCCATTTCACACGAGGAACTTCTTTGTTCAAATGTTGTTGTATTACAAATTGCATAATTTCATTTCCAAACTGCCTTCCCAATACGTATTTTAGCTTTGGATCCTTGAGTAATTGTAAAGAACATTGTGTTGCTGTACTCATCACATGTTGTAGGCGCAATCCTTACATACTACAATTCAGCTACCAATTCACTTTCCTTGCATCTGGTTCTATTTATGTGGCTTTGTATAGGTGCATAGGTGTATAAATGAATTCATTTTCCTTTGCATATCCTGTGTGTGCAGAAACCTATATCCCATTTTCATGAATATTTATTAGTAGAATCCACATTTTTAACTTCATAAAGATTTATTGAATGGCTTGTATTCTTATTTTGTTTACTGAACTTTTCGTATTTATTTTTTATGATATTAGGATTTAGGAAGATGCTAGTTTTTAAGCAGGGAAATCCCTTCAGAAATCCCATGATTTCAAGGCTTTGCATTGGTGTATTAGAGTATAAATGTTAACTTTCCTTTCTGTTTATTGTGCGTAGAATTATACCTACTTTCCATATGCTTATATATATATATATTAGTAGAAACCAATGTTTAAACTTTTACTTTACTGTTTTTCTTCCATATTAGAATGTCTGTAAAGTTGATTTCATACTTCTTCTTTTTACTTTTGATCCTTTTGTGCGTTATGTTTTCTTTTAGATGAGAAAGGTGCTAAATTTTATGCAGGAAAATGTATGAGAAACCCCATCATTCTTTCATTTGAATGATTTTCAGCAAAAACTCCAAAGTTGACAAATGGGAAACAGTTCAAGGTCTCATATAGGTAGATCCCATGGTGATGTGAAACACTGTTTTTATTTTCCTAATATTTATAAGGTGCAGTTACCCCTTCAACACATTGCCCCCTTATTGTCATCAATAGTTTGATTCTTTGACGAAAAACAGCGTTAAACTCATCATTTTTTCATGCCGTATTTATCTTGAACTGTTAATGTATTTACAAGTATACTAGTGGAGTTTCGTGATTTTTCCCAATATATTTTAATCTTTATGAATTATTTTTGCCATGCGGTAAATAATTCACAATAAGTAATATATATTGAGAAAAATTATTAAACTTCACTAGTATGCTTGTAGATACATAAGCAGTCCTAGATAAATACCGTATCTAAAAATGATGATTTGAACATCGTTTTTTTGTTAAAGAATCAAATGATCCAGTGACAAAGCGGTGACAACTGAAAAATGTCACAAATAAAAACTATAGGGGTGTATCGTGTAAATCAGTGATAGTTCAAGGGGCCAAACTGTCATTTTTCCTATTTATAAGTAAAGAGATTATATTATTTCTCAATTATATAATTGCAACACTTGTTAAAATAGAAAATCCAATTGCTTCTCTGTTATTATGAAAGCTATTCCCATACTGTTGGGACAAAGGCGCTTGCTAAGTTGAGTTGATATTTATCAAGAAAAGAATGTACTATTAGAGTCTAGGCAAAAAAAAGAAGAAACTCTATGTTATATTCTTCTAAAAAGAATAGCTTAAGTTGAGACCTATCAGTAATAAAACACTAGAAAACAGTCTGTCCAAAAATTGCGTGATATTCATTTGTTGTGAATAATCCAAAATTCCATTGCTGAGAACTTTACGAAGATGTTTTTTTTTTTTTTTTTCACTTGATTTTTCTACTCTTATTTAATCGAATTTTAGATTTACCAAACAATGTATTTTCATGATTTTCACTGTACCAAATCCCACTGTTTTAGCTTTCTAGTAAACCCATGTTTTTTTCTTTAAAATTTCCTTGAATTGAACTGATGAAATAAACAAATTGGCAATAAACTAGCATCCTAATGGATATATCTTGCTGCCTCAACTTTTAAAACTAACTGTCAATACTTTGCAATATAAAAAACTTTCACTTCTTTACTCTTAAAAGTATAAAATAAGAAGTGGCAGCTTTTCCAACTGCACCATAAGTGTTCAGTTCCTTGTATAGGGGAAAAAAGTGTTGGCATCTTAGTACATGTATTCTTCATCGTGAGAACATTTTTAAAATATACCATTTGTAACAAAATTTGCTGATATTAGCTAGGGGTCAATCATTAGTATATTATATGCAGTGCTGCTCCTAGTGCGCCATGAATCAAGTTGGACATGGCTAGAACCCTTCCATCATAAGTGGCTGTGTCACACAAATCTAAGCTCATGCTTTTGATTGTTCTTTTGTCCTAAAATCAAAGATAGGGTTACATGTTATACTTGGAAGTACGTTATCCCTTGAATTGTGCACTCTAATTATATATAATTTGTAAATTGTGGTTAGGTAGTATTCTTGTTTTACTTTTTGTCCCTTGATAATCCTATTATGTCTGTAATTTACATAGGTGATACAATCTGTGTTACCAGGATATGGGTCCTGCCCGTGTTTGACACCGGGAGACTTGTCAACTCTTGAAACTTGGTATGACACTCTTTGTAATGCATTGTTGTCCTTTGTGGCTAGTATTAGCAAAACATGTTAATGGTATGCTTAAGAAGTTGTCATATTTAGTTATACATATGCTTAGGTGCCAACACTTTGGAACATTTTGGTTTCTATTACAGGCTTATAGTGCTTATCTCATGTGATTATATTTCCTTGAATTAGTGATAAAATTTAATGTTCTATGATGGTCATATCCCCATGTCTTGGTGCCTTGTCCAAATTAGTGACAAAACATTCAATATTTGTTACTACTGAGATCATTTCAGAACTTTTTTGGCAGCTTTTCTTCTGGACTAGTTAGTTGTTACTATTGATAAGGTTGACAATGCCAGAGTTTTTAATAAAATACCTTGGACCACTGGCCCTGCCTCAATTCCAACAAAAAGGAAAGGGTTCTCCCTGCCAACAGAAACCCCACTTCCAAAGTTAAGAAAACCTATCAAATCTAGAGCTTAATGGTCTTGTTCCAACATTGCACTTCTTGGCACACCATCGGTAGGGGAAAGTGGAACTGCTTTACGCTGCATACTGAAAAAAAAAACCCCGATTCGCATCATTATGCTAAATAAAAGGAATGGGGGAAGTAAAATCAAAATTATTGGAAGGAAATACTAATATATTAAATCATGTTGACAACATAGGGAATGAAATTGAATGCGAGTAACTACAAACATGGTTTGCTTACATTGGAAATTGTGTGTGTGTGTGTGCGTGCGCGCGCGCGCATGCGCGTGCCATTTTTATTTATTTATTTATTTGATAGCTGTATCTTAATGGCCATAGAATAAGAATAATGAATTTGATTTAATGATCATAATTGAATTAAAAGAAGAAAAAGGATAGGAATCTTAGAGGTCCAAATTGAGCCCAATCCTGCTGCCTAATGAGGCCAAGGAAAATTATGCTGAGGTGGAGCTCAAGTCATTATTTGTATGAGCATGAAGGAAAGGTAAATCCAGACAAGGCCTTGTCTCAGGCATGTTATCTTCATTGCCAGATGCAGGGATGGGTTGATATTGAATTGTAAGGGGCATGTGCCATCACAAAGAAATTTGGGCAGCTGACCATACCCTCTCAGGTAGTGTGACAGGTGCCACATTGCAACAGTGAAATCAAAACATTTAAGCAACAGCAAGGTTTGGACCAAAACAAGATGATACGGTCTTGGGTAGAACTCAACCCCAAAAGCTAGCTCAGGAGGTGAGGGTGCCCTCACGCTTATATACATCACATTACTTTCATACTTAAGCGATGTGGAACTTCGCTTCACACCCTCCCTCACGCACAGCGTGCTCACTCGATAGCACCTACTGCATACAGGCTAGGGACACGCACCCTACCCATCCCTTGGTATTCGAGCTCTGATACCATGTTACACGGTTTTGGGTAGAACTTAATCCCAAAAGCTAGCTCTGGAGGTGAGGGTGCCCTCATGCTTATATACATCACATTACTTTCATACCTAGGCGATGTGGGACTTCACTTTACAGATACCTAGGTGATTAAGCCAGGCAGGATGAGGGCTAGGTGATGCTTAGGCAACACATAGGAGCTAGCTAACAAAAACAAACTGATGTTTTACTTCCATTAAACTTCACCTATTCACACAACTTATTGATACATGTAAAAAAAGTTAAGAGTACAGAATAATGTATTTTAATTACCAGTTTGTGGATTTCTGCATCGTACACTTTACCTAGTACATGGAAAACATGAAATAAGGTTATAATATAGAAGAAAAAGAAAATAGGAGCACAACTTTGTACTTGATATTCATAGTTATAAGATCCAATAATGAAAGTGAAATGCATGGCTTAGTGCTTTCCTTTTCCCCCCTTTTACGCATACTAGCTGCAAAAATAATGAACAATATTTTAAGTGTTATTTATGCTCATTAATCATCCTACATCGTTGTATCTTGCAAAGAGTGAGTGTTTAAAACAGGATCTTAAGACCCAATATTTAATGGCATAATCCTAAGAAATCTACATGGTTAAAAGTTGGAACAATAAAATCTCTTGGACAGTCTTAACAATTTTTGTTATACTGGATGGTAGAAACTGTTCAAAGGTAATGCATGGTAAATTTTGCAAGTCATGGGACTAGAATCACTTGATCAAATTATTTTTGGCCTATATATATTTTTTATAAGGGTCATCCGGATGCGGTTCTGCAACACTTCTAGTGATCAATATTAACCAGTGTGTGAAGTCCCATGTATGATTTAAATTGGGGTAGACCCCAGATTCCCATATACAGCTATAGAAGACGTCAACTGTTACAAAAAATTAACTTTTGAGCAGGATAATTAATTATTACTCAAATCCTATCATTTTCTCTTTTCTTTTCTATAAATTATACAAGCTAAAACCTCAGTGGTTTTTCCAATAAGTCAACATTTATTATTACCTCATGCAATTCCAACCACTAATGGTCTCGATTTTATATGGTTCTCATATTCTAACAATTGTTTGTTTTTCTTTTTATTTTTTGAATTTGAACCTTGAAATATGTGTGTGTGTGTGTGTGTAATAGTTTCTTCGTCTTTTTTTTTTTTTGTAATAAGACTAAATGTTAATGATCTTAGTTATCTTGTTCAGGGGACTGGTGGTTCTTATGCATGGCCTGAATGAACACAGGTTTGTAATATGTGCTTTCATATCAGATTGAATTACATTTTGAGGCAATTTGTAGACATATTACTCAAGACAGTTGCATATTTATGACAGTGGAAGATACAATGATTTTGCAAAGCACCTGAATGCTAATGGCTACAAGGTTTATGGAATGGATTGGATTGGTAAGTTTGAAACCATTTGACATGTTGACCATTCTGTATTACCTTCTTGATGAACCAAAAGTTTCTCTATGTGCTTGTCTGAAGATGCTACCTAGAACATTAATTATGATTGCCCCAGTTATGTTTCATTTTAATCTTTTCTTTTCAGTTTTTCTATTATTGGTCAGTATTTCTTAGTTTCATATGGCATGCAGAAATCAGATCAAAGGAAAATACCAAATAGCACATAGAACTTATATCTTGATGGGCAACATTATCTCCACTGCACAAAAGAAAGTACTGACCAGCATGGACTATATGATACATATGAAGTATTCCCAAGGTGCTATTAATATCACTAGCCTAACCTACTCCATATCTTGTCCCAGTATTGGATTAAATATTTCAATAGCAAACCGTGGAGAGCATTTAAAAATATTTACTATTGTGGGGACAGGGTTGAATACGTTCTATAGTGAAACACAGGGATCATTTAGAGTTCTTCAACTATGCATCTATATTTTCATGTTACAGGGATTGAGTATTCTGATGCCCATTGATGCAAAAAACAGAAAAGGTTTTCATGTTTAGTCTATTTCTCTATTATCTCTTTTTCTGTTGATCCTGTGAGTTTGAAAGGTTTTAGAGCTACACTTGCTTGAGATAATCAGAGCTCTTAGTTCCAATTTCTGTAGCTAATTGTTTCTAGTTATGTGCTTCATTATTTATGTACCATTTTCCTAATTTATTTTATTTTTTTCTCACTCTATTAGGACATGGTGGAAGTGATGGGCTGCATGCATACGTTCATTCTTTAGATGTTGCTGTTACTGATATGGTATGTTTTGAGGTTCATTTATAAGATTCAGATGAGATAATTATCACAATAATAGCTTGGATACAATGAAGCTGTACTTATTTATTTGTCTTCAATTTTATACAGAAAACATTTCTTGAGAAGGTTTTAGCTGAAAATCCAGGACTTCCATGTTTTTGTTTTGGACACTCAACTGGTGCAGCCATTGTCCTTAAGGTGAGGTTTGTTTGGGATGAAGGGTTCCAGTTACTCTGGTTGATTTTTAATATCCAAATTGATATTCTCGTAACCTTGTGAAACTAGAATTTAATTTAAATTTTTAACTGTTTTGCATGAACCATTGTAGGCAGTGCTTGACCCAAAGGTGGAAGCCCGTGTGGCGGGTGTGGTTTTGACTTCACCTGCAGTAGGAGTTCAGCCATCCCATCCAATTTTTGCAGTAAAAATGCTCACTTAGTCATGCTATTTATAGATTTTAAATTTTAAATTCTTCTTCACTTGGTCATTATCAAAATGCCAACATTTATCATTGGTGATTACGTCAATGAAAATGACTCCTATGTTATCTTTTTATTTCCTCGACGACAGGTGCTTGCCCCAGTTTTCTCCCTTCTACTGCCAAAATATCAGTTAAGTGCCGCAAATAAGAAGGGCATGCCAGTTTCTCGGGACCCTGAGGCACTAGTGGCAAAGTATTCGGACCCGCTAGTGTACACTGGAGCCATCAGGATAAGGACTGGTTCTGAGATTCTCAGAATCACATCCTACTTGCAGCATAATCTGAAAAGATTGAGAGTTCCCTTTCTAGTTCTTCATGGGACTGCTGATACTGTAACTGACCCAGAAGCTTCTCAAAAACTATACAACGAAGCGTCCTCAACTGACAAAACCATCAAATTGCTTGAAGGGTTTTTGCACGATCTCCTTTTTGAACCTGAACGAGAAGATATTATGAAGGACATAATTGAATGGTTGAATTGTAGAGTAGAAGGTTAGGTAGTGGCACAGAGAGAAGAAATCCAAGGAAATCCTCTAACCAAAAGGAATGGAAAGCCTCTCCTCGGCGAGCATTTTTATGATTGCCGCTTGAAGCTTTCCAATGAAATAAATGAGAGAATTAATAGTGTGGCTGAATAAATTTTGGGCATGTTTATGTTGAAACTTGACGTTGTTGGATTATCATTGATTTAAAAAGCAATTGAGAGTTCAATGAGTTCTTAACCGTATTTTTTTTCTTCACTTCATAAGAAGAGGAAGAAGAGGATACTTTTTTTTTTTTTTGGTGGGCAAGAAAGATGAGGATAGTTGCTGTCCTAGGGCTGTTTTCCATCATGATTGTTGGCAGGCCAAATGGCTATGATGCATACCAGGTAATAATTTTAGATTCAGCTCCTCCATGTCTAGATTAAAAGCTTGCCTGGTATAGATAAGAGAATAGCTATTATGTTTGTTGTGTGGACTTTATGTTCCATACAAATAATTCCAAACATGAATTGCATGTATTTGGACTTTGGATGGATTGATCTTCTAGAGATTTATATGAACTTTATTCATCTTTGTTTTTGACCAAAATAACTGCATATAAATTATTTATGAATATAAAGAAATGGTCTCCCGTGTACCAAGTACTACCAACTACATTCCCTCTAAGTTAACGAGGGTGCAGGGCAATTTAATTGTAGTTTTAATTTTCAAATAATTTACAGTGTTTAGCAATGGTGAAAGCATCTATATCTACCAAGGGCATTTTGTTTTAGTTTTTTCTAAAATCACTATTGGAGAACTATTTCTTCACATATCTAGTTATGTTCAAATCATATTTTTCTATATCAAAATTTTCATGCTACAAGTGACTGTAGCAAAAGTTAGGGAGCTACTTTTGCCACAAGTGCCCTAACTTTTGCCACAGTCACTTTTAGTATGAAAAATTTACCAACTATCCTATCATCACTCAAGTCGTATAAAAGTGATTTTCACCCCCATCGCTTAGGGCCCATTTGTGATAGCTTTTTCCAAAATCACTTTAGGAGAACTATCTTTTCATATATTTTTAGAGTTATGTTCAAATTATGTTTTCATATATCAAAATTTTCATGTTAGAAGTGATTGTGACAAAAGTTGGAGCCTTTTAACTTTTGCCACAATCACTTCTAATATGAAAATTTTGCCAACTATCATATCACTCCTCAAGTTATGTAGAAGTGATTATCAATCTATCTCTTGAATCACATGGAATTTTGAGCTCCATAAGTGATTTTACCAAAAGCTAATGCAAACGGGTCCTTAGATCAAGTGGAATTTTGACCTGCAAAAGTGATTTTACGAAAAATTAATGCAAATGGGTCCTAAATCACAACAATAAATAAATTGATTATTTGTACAGTGTTTTTGACTGAGTTTCCTCATAATGTGAACTTGCACAAACTCCGAGGCCGGCCTGAGGGCAGGCACAAGAGGCCGTTGCCTCGGACATCACATTTTTGTTCAATTTTTGGGGCATCAATTTGGGCTTAGTATATAATATACTATATATGTTTACAACAAAAATAAACAAATAATATACTACATAGAAGAATGAAAATATATAAATGTGTAACAGTTTGGGGCATCAATTTGTAACAGTTTTTCTTTATTTTCTATGAGTGTATGATCCAAGGTAAATGTGAAATCTTAGAACGGAAACATGGTTTCATTATAGGAATTTAGGTGATACTTGGCCAATAGGTACGAATTTTTTGATTTTTCATGTAATTAGATAAAACAATAAACAATATTTTTACATTTATGTTTATATGTCTCTAGGCATGTACAATTTATTTTTTTCCTTTTGGAATGCAGATAAAAGAAGAAGTCAGTTATGTTTTAGTAATTGATGGAGATAATGATATTGGTCGGATTATTCGGTTATGTTATGCTATTTAGTTTCTATTTTTTGTTGTTAGCATTTTCCTTTAGAATATGATTTTTGTTAATTTCTTGGTAGCATTATTTTATATTTGTTTGACACATTTATGGAAAATACAGTTGAATTATAATCATTTTAATGGAATTATATTCAAGAGTTGTAATCAAATATGATATTTTTAAAGAAAAAAAGTCACAATTTTTCACACTAAATTTTTTTAGAAATTGATCGTTTTGGATCACTATGACTTTTGGCGAACATGAAATTCATAACCAGTTCATTTAATCATCTAATCCAATGGTCAGTTTTTCAAAATCCGCTCTGCATTGGACCCTATAGAGGCTACCTTACGCAAAGTAACGTAAGGTGCACCTTATAATAGAAGCTTTGTGTGTGTGTGTGTGTGTATTTTGTAATGGTGATAGGAGGTTCGAGATGAGCCTATTGAAAACCCACTTTATGAATTGATTATGGTAAGTTTTAGCTTATAAGAAATTAAGGTTCAAGAACTAAAATTTTACATGCAAATTTTTTTTGTCAATATGTAATAAGGGCAACATTTTAGGAGCTCGCCTAGGACATCCAAAATCTCAAGACCAACCTTGACAAACTCAAGTCACATGCGATACAAGCACATTGACTAGTGTATCAGTAAATTAAAATTTTCATTATTTTTATAAGTTTATCGAGTTAAGGAAGCTATATATAATGTTAATAGCTTTTATTCTTTAAATTTCATTTTAGATTATACAGCATAGTTGCTAGGAAGGAAAGAGAATGCAGGAAATAATAAGATAAATGGAATAGGAAACGAACTTCGATAAATTTTATTCAATGCAATCAATCAGGAACAAAAGGGAAATTCAGTGGGAAAACGAACAATATGAAAGCCAAAAGGAGTCTTTCACCCAAAGCAAATGAAAATTTAAGGCAAATGTGATTTATGTACATTATGAGGGATGAGATTGTGAGTATGAGCGCTTTGACTCGGTGGTTCATGTCTTTTTCATTATGGGATGAGATTGTGAGTTTTATTTCTCATGGATGAAAATTGACCTGTTTGTTGCTCCCCTTCCCCACTAACAACGAACCACTAACCCTACTGTTGTATATGATTGGCAAAAAAATCAAAAAAAATTAATTTCTTGTGGAAAAATTTTTGAGAGTTTGTCTAGAGTTGAACAATCTCAATCTCAGCCGTTCTAAGACTCCATTTAAATTAGTTTTTCCTAAAATCATTTTTAAAGCTCCAAATTGCCCTTAATCTAAGAGATAGATGAATCACTTCCAAACGATTTTAGAGGTAATAGAATAACTCACAAAATTCAAGTACTAGAAATTATTGTGGCAAAAATTATAAAAATTATAATATTTGAAGACATGGTTTGAATATAACTTTAAAAAGGAATGGGAAAAAATAATTTTCGAAAAAGTGATTTTTGCTTAGAAAATAAGTTTGAGATAACTTCCATTTAGGAGTTGGATACAGAAGCTGTCATTGAACTTGTAAGGAAGAATAATGACAGGCCCTAAAATTGAATAGCCACATTCAGACTGGTGGGGCTTGCAGATCTGCATGCAACTTGTAATTTGTTTATGTATGCACCATTAAGATATTTAAATTAAAACATGAACATGATGAGATAGCTAATAAAGAATTGGACAGCTAGCAAAGTATTTTTCCTGTTGATGTTTTGTGTTTTTATGAACCATAATGCAAATAAAATTAAAAGGGCTTTTCGCTCATGTTTGGTTCATTTCAATGCAATCCATATTCCCAAATGGGAAACTCATCAAAATGCAAATGTATATGCTGATGGTGGTTTGTTTGGCCTTGATAGACCCCTACCCAGAGCCCAGAGGGGAAAAGGCAATAAAGTTCATAAAGTACCTGATTCTAATAAGAGCAATAAAGAAGCTGTTTAAATGGAATTTGGTTACCAAAAATGAAGCCAGTCCCTTTCTTTGACATAGACTTGGCAATATTAGAAGAAGCTGACAGACAGTGATCTTGAGTTCTTAAACATTCAAACTTTGCAGAAAAATATGGAAACAAGTTCCAATTTATAGCACTGTATTTCATAAATAATAATAATAAATAAATAAATTAAGAATAATCCTTATGCCATACTGGATCAATAAACTCCTAGAAAATGAAATGAACACTCAGACATCTCTTCCCAACTGTCGGGAGTATTCTCAGTTTCTTTATATTTTCTAAGGTTTCTTGCACATTCTAGTTCAGCATGAAGCATGAACCATAAGATGGTGATTGGATGAGCACATGACCATATTGTGGTTTTAGCAATTCGTCGCCGCTACCTATGGTGTGCCCAGCTTATCTTCTTTTCACCCTTTCCTGAGTTAAACATTGAAATGGACGACATGCAAGAAAAGTTAATGTCCCCAATTTTCACACGTGACTAGCCATTAAAGTATTAATGGTTGAATCCAATGACAATACAATTGGGTGTATAATAAAAACGATAGAAGATATATTGAAAAACTTGGTGGTTAAGTAAATTGAATGGGTAAACTGAAAACACTAATTATCTATTTGTATGCATAACCATTACCACAAAAGTCCCTGAATTGACATGCGTTTGATGCTATACAATCCCAAAGAAAAAACAATCTAGAGGTGCAAAGCTCATTCATGCAAGTCATCCAATGCAGATGGACTCTCTTAGTCAAGAATCCACACTTCAATTAGTTGATGAATGTGCTCTGTTGTTCTCCTAGGTCCTGATTCTTAGAACTGCCATTCATATTGCCAAGGAATTATGTCAAAAACAAAAGCATATGCACACAAGAAGGATTCAAAGTCAACTGGATTGAATTGGTGGGCAATCCTTGAAAAGAAACAGAGGAGCACAACTGCGAAGACTTCGAGCTACTTATCGATTCTTTTGAGTGTGTTCACGTAAGTATAACTAGAAAATGAAACGAAAAGCTTCCGGAACCTGCACATCAACATTAGAATCAATAGAAACGAAGCAAATAACTCAATGTACCATTTATTTTAAGATTGTCTTGTTAAAGAGAAAGACCCAGAGATCTATTGCCTATATTTACTGTGATTTATGCAGAAGGAATTAGATTCACAAACAAAAGCAAGGAGGTAGATTGGAGAAAGAAATTGAATTAGCAGAAGAGAATTTGGTCAATCCCATGTCTAAATTAATTGGTTTCCTCTCTCTCTCTCTCTCTCTCTCTCTCTCTCATCATATGGGAAAGCATACATACCAAACCCATTGGCTCATGTGTTGTGCCATTGCAAGAAAGCTTTTCTGGGGATGCTCATTTACCAAGCAATGCATCTGTCCACTTGGATACTGCATCGCCCATAAGATGGACAACCAGGCATCGACTGGTCCACTATACTTGCGTAATATGTTAGTACTGACCTGAGAGATTTTTAGAATAAAATCAGCAGATATCATATCACAGTAGGAAGCTCAAATAAAATAAAATGTCGAGTCATGTTAAGAAAAAAAGTTTATTAAGCCCAATAAACTATAAATTTGCTTAATACCTTCTCTTGTCATTTGGCAACTGAGTATCACAATGCAAGAATTTTACACTCGTCACCATTATTGATAGAAATTTAAAAAGGAAACATGTTGTCATATAGCAATTCAGGCAACACAGAGGAGTAATTTTAATATTTGGAGATGAATTGAAATTCTGAAAGAAAAGATTTCAAAGGGGCGTGCTGATATTGTCAATTTTCCAACCATGTACATTGACAAAGTTAGTTGAATTGCCAGTGAAGTAGTAAATGCAAAGAAGAATAAGAGAGAATGAAAAGAAAACTTACAAGTTCCCATGCTTCGATATTTCTTTGTGAAGTATCATGTAAGAGCATCCTGTTTACAGTATAGAGAAAAAGAAAAAGAAAAAAGAATCAGACCATATTGCAGTGTAGTCACCATCTACCATACGTGCACTTATTTCTTAGGGGAACATAATAATAGCTCCAACAACCCATACTGGAAATGGTACACCAAATTTCTTAGGGGAACCCAAAGGGGAACATAGTAATAGCTCAGCAAGACAGCGACTACATACACAAAATTATTGAGGGAAAATTCAGAATTTATCTCAGATTCATGCAGTCATAATGATACACCAAATTTACAAGTACATCATTTTGAGTTTCTGACAGATGTATTCTTGTCATTCAGCATTTGAAGATACTTTAGTATATCAACAACTCCATTATTGGTTAAAAATACCATGGTTGGGATTGGTTGCACCAATGTGAGGACCCATGTTAGAACCTTACATATTGGGTTTGATTCTTTTGGTTCTACAACTACACGAGTGGTTATTGCAACTTCAGCAGACGAATTCGTCTTAGAGTAGGAGATGGTAGGAGATGGTAGTTTTGGAGGATGTTTGGTGTGGGAACAGGTCCTTAGGGGAAAAATTCCCTGACATTGCTATTGCTTGTGATAAGGAAGCTTTCATGGCAGATTATGTTTTTTGGCCTGAAAGGGGTGTGATTTGGAGCTCCACTTTCAAAAGAAATTTTCAAGATTGGGAATAAGAAACAATGGTGTTACTGTTCAAAAGGTTTCACGTGATGGGAGGTAAAAGAGAATGTTATGTGGTGGAAGAGATCTGGTTGTTTTTCAGTGAAAGATTGTTATTCTTTTTTTAGAGGATCATAGAGGGGTGCTTTCCCTGGGAAAAAGATTTGGGGTTCTTGTGTTCTATCTAAAGTGACCTTTTTTAGGTGGACTGCATTGAGTAATAAGTGAACCATTGATCATCTCATCTAGACAGGTTGGTCCATACACACTCAATGTTGCATGTGAAAGAATAGTGAAGAGTTGGTCGATCATCTTCTTCTCTACTGTTCGGCTGTTGTTGATCTTTTTTTGCTTGGTGGTTTATGACCATGAGAAATAATTATAAGACCACTTTGAAAGTTGCTCCATTATATATACTGTGGCTTTTGTGGAGGTTAGAGACTGAAATGTTTTTTAAGATAAACAATTGAACAACATTCTTTTGAAGTAGAGTTTTTCTATATGCTCTTTCTTTGGGTTTCAACACTTTGGGAAGGAGGAATCCTTTCTTTTTTGGAATTTTTTATTAGGTAACAGTGCTTTGTGATTTTATTTATTTATTTATTTATTATTATTTTTTTAAGTATATGTCCTGTATACATGGCTTTTTGCCTTTTTTTTCATATTATAGTTACCTTTCATCAAAATAAGTAAATAAATAAATAAAGAGGGATAGCAAGGATGTAGCAACTGAAAATGATCCGGCCAATGCATTGCTGCCAAAAATGGAACTAAATTGAAGCTGGAACAGAAGAATTGAGAGAATAACTCTCTAGAATAAGATGGCTCAAAATCTACAAGATTTCCCAAAATAGTGCACTAAAATGCTTGATATTTAAGTGGACGATTAGTCAGGTAAGAATGACCCTGCCTACCAATTTTGGTGATGAGGGATGGCTAGATGATTAAGAGATCATAAAAATAAATAAATAAAGAGATTCAGGCACTATTCACAGCTGAAGCGAAAAAGCCTTAAATTTGAAATATCCAAGCAAAAAATCGAAGATCAGGCACCAGATCTAGAATCTACCAGACAAAACAAAGAAAATTCTAAATTTGACAAAAGTCCGGAGAGATTCCTACCAATGGCAGGAAAACATTTTTTGCTGAGCTGACACCAACAGTTACCAGAAAAAATGGTACTGGTATGAAGGGCATGGTGGATCAATGAAATCTAGTATGGAGATTACAAATGGTTATCTCACTTGCTAATCACATTGACCCGTAGCAACAGCACAATAGATTTAAGGCTCTGATACTATGTGAGAAATAAAAGAGGAACAAATGTGATAAAAAAATGTATTTTCAACTTACCGTATCCCATGATGCACATCGCGATGATTACAATGACCCGAAACACCATAGTTATCAAAAGTAATTATCTGAAAATACCATATGAAAATGGGATTTGTTAACAGAAAATGAAATTAGTGTAGAAAATAGACATAAATTTTGTAACATAACAAAGTAAAGCACTTGAACTAATGCTCATGACAGCACCATGAACCTGAAAACTTCACACTGTTCTAGAAATGACTACTGGGCAAAGTAATAGCAGGAAATGATAACTTACTGAGTCAATGCCATGAGAAATAACTTCCTCTTCAATAATCTTCGCTAATAAATTATGGTTCCACATTTTGCCAAATCCGTCCTAATAATGACACAAATAAAATTATGTCCAAATATATGCCTCAAAATAATATTGTAAACAACAATAATGTATATAGGTTTTCAGAAAGACTTCTTGGAGTGTAACCTGCAAATCTGGATTGTCAAGGATCTTCACTTGCCTGAGTGGAACCTGTATACATAGATTGATATGTAAAACAATTTGCGGTACAACTTGGATTGGTCAAACGAACCAAACCAAACCGATCAATTTTGTTCAGTTCTGAACAAGGTTCGGTTTTTTGGTTGGATTTTTTACTAAACCGACCAAGCTAGGTTCCATTCTGGTTCAGGGACTTACTTGAAATGAACCAAACCGAGAACCAACTTGACTTGAACCACCTTAATATTATATAAAATTATTCTATACATAAAAAATTGCAATGCATCACAATTGGATGAGTAGAGTAGTTTAATACCATAAACCATAATAAAAATTAAACCAAAAAATTAAAGGGAATGAATTAGGGTCTTATTATTTGAAATATAGGCTTATTGTTTGAAATATTTCCAGTTAATTAATTCATTAGCTTACTTTATTAAGAAATATGGTATCAATTTATGTTTGGTCTCACTTTTTATAGATTTCATTAGTTCAAAGAAGCTTGTCATTTTTTTCCCCATCAAAATGCATGTTGTCTGGGTGATGTAGTCAAACCAAGAATCGAACCAAACTGAACCCGACCTCGGTTTGGTTCGGTTGCAGGTGCAACTCAGTTCGGTTTTGGTTCAATTTCAGCAGAACTAACCAAGGTCAGTCCAGTTCCAAATTTACTCCAAACCAAAGAGAGTTGCACCCCTAAATGCAATTGAAAACCAATGCCCAGTTAAAATCCTTCAACAAAACTTTCAAGGTTTACAGTTTACACTCACCCAACTCTCAATTTTTGTTAACAATCACCCCCACTATGATTTGCAGGACTGGACAAAATAAAGTCAACAGTACTGAAAATAGCATAGAACCTGGGAAGTAATATATATAGAGAAGATAGGATTTAGCTGCCAGCATCATACGAAGCAAATTAGAAAACCTCAACTGTTCTTGTGCCAAACTACAAATCACCTTGAGGATTGCACAAGCCTGGTAGAGCTCTTCTTTTCTAATGTTTCCCATTCCATCTGCATTACCTGCATAAATAAACACAAAGAAATGACATAGCCTTCAAACACTATTGAAAAAGTTGCTAGATAATGTATATTAGACACTATTCAATGTGCCTACCTTAATTAGTCCCAGAAACAATATAAAAATAAATAAATAAATAGTCTGTCATCTTTTGTTTGAATGGGAGTGCAAACAAACAGTCCTAGGATCCCCACAAGACAAAGAAAAATAAAATAAAACAGGTAGAAGTACTGAAGAGAAATTCTTGTCCCTCCCCAAGGAAAAGGCTTACCTAAACTAAAATAGATGTTAATAAAACAAAATCCTTTGACTCAGAAAATTGCATATTGCATAAATTGCAAGTTTGCAACTCAAACACAATCCCTTACATGAACTGGAGCTGAGGTGCACACTTTGTACATAGGAGTTCAGATCTGTAGCTCATCTAATTTCTCTTTTCATAACTGACCTCCAACTATCAAAAGGAAAAGTGGGAGAAATAAGGAACGTACAATTCACCTCTTAGTTGCATTAAAGACACCACGTACAAGAAAACCAAACCATAACATGCAGTTCCCTGAATTAACAATGACCTTGAACCTACTAAACCAAATCATCAAGTTAACTATTCTACTGATATGAATGTACAACAATACAGACCTCTACGAGGGTAATATCTAACCTGTTTGACACGAGATGAAAGATGAACAAAGACACTAAGTATTTGATCCTGAAACATTTGATGAAAGCTTCAATATTCTCTGTGTTCAGACATGAATGCCTAGCAATCATATTTGCACATTATGGACAAACCTTATTAGGGTAAATTGGTTCATATGAATCTAGGATGCCAGCTCATGGGTTCATTAACAGAGAAATTCATTATTTGTGGGCAAGATTATACATAGATGCCAGCCCCATTCGACTAAAGCCAAAAAACTCATGCACAAGCACACATATCTGCATGGAAAACTATTAAGACTGAATCGTGAGTTAGTGACAATGTATTACCAGTTGACATGCATAATATGTGAAGATTATGCCCCCTTGAAGTTAGGTAAGTTATTGTCGGAGAAAAGAACCTGCAGTAATGCTACATAAGTTTTCAATGCAATATAAAACACCAACCACGTAAAAAAAGATAAAAAGGATAATAATCCACAAGACAATAAACACATTATTAAGTACACTTTAAACATTTAAAGTTAACCTTGACCATGAAAACTACAAAAGGGGTAAGAGGTGGGTTAGAAAAGTCATTTTAGTTGAATAATATATGTATATATATATAGGTTACCATAGTGACTAACCCTCTATTTTGGTCTCTCCTTGTAAACTTTTGAAAAATACAAAACCTTCCAAAACTTTTATCTCTGTAACTGCCATAACCTATAAATAGATATTAACCACCCCACATCTCTCTCTCTCTCTCTCTCCCATGCTTCCATAACCGCATTCATGAACACACTGTTAGAACACCACTTGACCTTAAAAGCTTATGCTGTTAGAGAATGGATCAACAATGTATACCAAGCTAACACTCCCACTCACGTGCGACCCTCACTCTCACATGGAGAGATGGACTGATAAACAATGAATGAAATGAATAAAATGAAAGAAGGGTGGAGGTTATGAGACTTGAAACTAGGACCCCCCAAGAACCAGAGCTTTGACGCGTTGTTAGAACACCACTTGATTCCAAAAACATAAGCTGTTAGCCTGTTAGGGTATGGGTCAACAATGTATATCAAGTAACACTTGCAACCTTCTATTGGAGTTATTAAAGAACCAAAATGAAAAATATTAACATCACACACCGTCTATTATCCAAAAGTGAATTCATTTCATAATATAACAAAGCACAGGTAGTGGATATAACATTGATATTTTGTCAAGATTCCTCAAACATTATTCAAATATTACGTAGTTTCAGTGGGTATTAAAAATTGCAAAATTCAATCAAAAGTGGCTACAATCCAAAGCACCATTGGTCTCATAGCCAGCAATTTTGCAATATGCATTTATAGCAAAACAGGAATTTAAAACTTACATAGACTCATCATCAGGGTGAGCAACAACCAGCAAGACATTTCTCTTGTGAAGAGCTTCACCTAATTTTAACAGATAGAGGATTTCAAAATTAACCAAAAAGCACATACAGAACCTATGAAAATGCACACAGGAGAGTACCCACCATTGTTCAAAAATGCAGCCTTGGATGGTGAGCATGATGTATGGAGAATTTTGCATAGAGAAGCCACCCAGAGTAAAATCACAGAAATGATAATCAAGAGCCATGCCATCTGACATTTACCAGCAAAACATGAAGAACATAGTTTGGAAGCTACCAATGTATTAACTCAAATGGGATAAGAAGGAAAAATAAAGAGCAGTCAATTTAATTTGGTATGTTACAATCACAAAGATACTTTGAAATATTCCTCACTAATATTTCCCTAAACCCTGCTGTATCATTTGAAAGTTACAATCTTCATGGAGATGATCATATTTAAGTGATTGCTTCCCAATAGTTAAGTAAGCACTTCATCAAACACCTAAACTACGAAACTAAGGCCCCGTTTGGGTTAGCTTTGACTAAGATCACTTTTGGAGAATTCTCTCTCCACATCTCTTTAGAGTTGCCTCCAAACCATCTCTTCACACATCAAAATTTTCATACTAGCAGTGCATATGATAGAAGCTAGGGGCCCCAACTTTGGCTGACCATCCTATCATTCCTCAAGTTGTTTAGAAGTGATTATCACCCCATCTGCCATCCTATCATTTCTCAAGTTGTCTAGAAGTGATTGTCATTCCATCTCTTTAGATCAAGTGGCATTTTGAGCTCCAAAAGTGATTTTAGGCAAAGCTAATCCAAACGGGGCCTAAGAGATTATCCCAAAATGTAGAGATTATAAGTGTCAACAATAGGTAAAGAAGCTATATCTATTATAAACAGTAAATCAATTGCTAAAAAGAAAGAAGTGAAAATTAGGAGACATGGAGAACAATAAAGGAATTAAACATTAATGGGTGCCAGAATTACAACAAAAAAGTTAGAATTCAACCTTATTGAATAATCACAAAGCACATTGATCAATATTTTATGCATCCAAAGAAAAGGGGGGGGGGGGCCGGGGGACTAAGGCACTATTTGGTTGGACTTTTCAAAAGTACTTTTAAAAAGTAGAAAATTGTTATTTCGTACTTTTTTTCCCTTTGCTTCAGAGTCGAAGCA
>JAESVK010000711.1:700654-720455 GCA_017140935.1 Hamamelis virginiana | reverse complement strand
AATAAAATATTTTTCATGATTTCCTTATTCCTTAAAAATAAGGTGGCAACTCCTTTGTTTGATTTCTAAACCCCCTTTAATCACATCGCCCGGTGATGATGTGGACTCACACCATCAAAGCCCCGTCCACGAGGCTGGTCCACACACGCGTGTTAATATGAATAGTCCATTAAGTTTATGTGACGGCCGTCATGTTTTGGACTAAAGTGACACCTTGCCATCGCTTGCTAACCCAAGTGAAACATTTCGTGGTTCTTGGGCGAACCACTCGTCATCTTTATCAAATTGTTCCCATGCTTTAGAGTCGACAGGATGCCGAAAAACTTTCTCCTCCACAATGTCTTTATCATTGTGCCATTGATCGTGCCAAACAAGGGAGGTTATTCCTTGTTAACAATCAAAATTTAAATTTATAAGTGAACTCGTGCTGTAACCTCAATTCGTTGAAAAAACGATTTTAGCACCGGTGTCGATCCATAGGGACTAAAGGCTAAGTTGTAAGAAATCAAGTAAGTTTAATTCTAGTTAAACGAATGATCTTTAATTTGATAAGTGGTTGTTTAAACTAATGAATATATAAAATGTTTGATTGAAGATTATTAAATTAAAGATAAAAAGCCTTGGGTATTTCGAATCCACTTGATTAAGGATTTACCATGTGAGCAATTAAAGTTAGGGTCTATATTTGTTTATGAACGGTGATTACCTAGACTACAAGAATAAGTCACCAAGCATATTATGTGAACATTCGTTTAGTAATATTCATCCAAACAAGGCATAACCTATCAAGCAAAGCATGCACATGTTATTCAAGTAAGGCATGAATAGACTGAACGAATGTAGGCATATTCGATGAAAACTATTGCACAACTAATGTAATTGAAATCACATAAAACAATTGCATTTATGAAAAATATACTCAATAAAGAACGGATTGCATGAAGAGCAATCTCTCAAAGTTGTACAATTGTCACAAACTGAATACAAAACCCAAAACTATAATCAAAACATGACAAACCTAATAATCAAGCGTCATCTAACACCCAAGAACGGAGTTTAGTTGCCCATGATTGGAGTAAAATCGCCAAGACACTCCATTCCAAGCTTATGCATCCAAAAATCCGAAGAGAATGAGAAGAGAGAAGAGAGAATGATGAGAGATAATTAATGGAATCCAATAGAGTCTCTCCTTAGGTCGAGCCCACCCTAAACAAGCTTAAAAGAATTGTTGGCCCAAGTATATACCTCTAGAGGGGGGGTGAATAAAGGTATTTGCAAACTTTAAAAATAATTACCAAATAAAAATTATGGTTCAATTAAATTCAGAGGAAGACAATGTTTGAATCACAATAAAACAATTGATACAATAAGTATATGAATTGAACAACAATTAATATAGCAAGTATATGAATTGAAATGCAAGAGAAGAGTTAGAGAGATTCAAACACAAGAATTAACGTGGTTCGGTCTCCGCCTATGTCCATGCCTCAAGAGCCCTGTCTTGAGGATTCCACAATCCACTATGGATCACTCCTTCAAGGTGGAGAAACCTTTACAACTTGCCTTCTTTCAAGGTGGAAGACAACTCACCCACAATCTACTTTCTAGGTGGTAGATTCTCACCTACAAGGGTTACACTCAACCCTTACAACTCACAAGATTACAATATGAGGTTTGAGTACAATAAAGAACACTCCTTAATGAGTAGAAGATGTACAATAATGAAGCTTTCACTAATATCTCTCAAAGATTAAGAACTATTCAATGGCTCAAGAGAGAATGATGAATCAAAGTGAATAAATCACACAAGAATGATGTAGAATAAGTTTGTGTATGATCATTAGTTGATTCAAGACTCATGAAATGAGTATAAATAGGTTCCAAAACAAAAATGGCCGTTGGGGGTCAAAATATAACCTTTATGAAGTTGCAGAGCATAGTTAGTCGACTAGGACAAGGTGGTTAGTCAACTAGCAAGCATATTTTAAAAGGATTTTAACTTCCTGGGCACGGTTAGTCGACTAGGACTAGAAGGTTAGCCGACTAGCTCATGAAAAATAGTTTGAACAAATTTTATGGGTTTGTTAGTCGACTAGGCACAAGGGTGTTAGTCGACTACCAACTTAAAAACACATTTGAAAATTTTCTCCGGGATCGATTAGTCGACTAGCCAAGGGCTATTAGTTGACTAGCAACTTCGCAACAAAAACAAGGCTTCTGTACCTGCCATTAGTCGACTAGCAAGACATGATTAGTTGACTAGGAAACCATTAGTCGACTAAACCAGAGTGCTTAGTCGACTAACTTAGAATTTCTCAAACCATCGCATCATGACTTCTCTTAGTCGACTAGGACTAAATTGGTTAGTCGACTAGGGAAGTTGCAATGTCAATTTTTCGAAATTTATAAGTTAAAATCAACATACAACACTTGAGCAAGTTAACTAAGTGTTCCAAAACATTTTTTGGGCAAGTTTAAAATGTTTTTCAAAGATGTTTAGGCCAAAACAATAAGTATAAAACATTTTGTCTTTAAATCCATATAGCCCATTATGAGTTTGAATAAACTTTTAATCAAAATATAATTTTCCAAATTAAATCAAAGTTGAGGTCATTAATGCATGTTCTTTTGAGCCAATGCTAGTTCATCCTAAAGAGAGATTTACAATATAAATCCTAAGCACTCACACAAGAACAAAAGCAAAATCTTCAACACTTGAGCTTGGCTTGTGTTAGGCTTGAGCTTGGCTTCAAATGGATTGCATCAATGCAATGGCTCTCTTCATGGTCCTTAGTGAATATACAACATATTCATATCCACATAAGGTTCGATGTAGTGCAAGAGCTTCATGATGGCTTGAGCCTTCTTCATTGACAACTTGAATCCTATTATATTCTTATAAACACATATACCAAATGGATATACAAGAACTATAGGATAATGTCAATCAATCAATAAGGTTAGCCAAACAAACATTAAATAAGTATGACAATGTTAATCAAGTAACTAATATGACATTGTCAAACAATAAATATTCATTTAAAAAGGTTTAGCATTAAACACGAATGAACATCAAAATATTCATATGCAATATATCAATAGATTCATATGTAATACAACAATATTATCATGTGCAATACAACAATGTATTCATATACACATAAGAGATCAAAACACAATGTTTGTTATCATCAAAATCATTTAACAAATATGGGTGGAAGCCATAAGGCTAACAATCTCCCCCTTTTTGTTGATGACAAACATTGAGCACAATTTGCATATAGAATAAATAAATCAAACAATGAAACAAATAAATCAATCAATGATTTGTGGCTCCCCCTAACATTATGCATATATGCGAAACATTACTAAAGAATTATATAGCATATTTTAGGTAAAACAAATATATGATGCAAGAATAAATCCATCATACAAAGATATAAAGAACATCATGAATTTTACCACAATTCATGCTTGCAAATAAATACAAGATGATAATCAAGTAGACTCACAAGACAATGATTGTTATCATCAAAATCAACCAACAAGGGTGCATGGAAGCCATAAGGCTAACAAGAATGTTTATATATTGTACAGAGACTTACTAAAAATAAACTCTTCAAAAATTGTATTAAAAGCTGAGAAAAAATGCGGGCACGTTTTTCAAGGTGACCTCTATCGATAGACATGGAAGTGTCTATCGATAGAGGGGCATGGCAGCTTTGTAGAGGCTACTGTCTATCTATAGACCATCGATAGAGTTTCTATCGATAAATTCAAGTTGCCTCTTTTAACTTCCAATTTGCTTCCAAAAGCTCCCCAAAGCGATCCTAACATCCTTTCGACGATTTTCCATTCCAATTGACTTCGCTTTTAGCTTCATCCGAGGGCAAATGCAAGAAACCAACCTCGACCGTGCCTAAAATGCCATTTTTATGAAGAATTCCTACAAAACAAGACAAAACATTAAATTCATGATTTATATTTAGCAAGTAGCAAAGATCAATCATAATCCATCAAGATATAGTCTAAAAGACTCAATAAATAGCATTGATTGTAAAGCAATCAGCCACCTCATGTCTGCATTCGTCTAATTCGATATAAACAACCTCTGCAATCTTTGTTTCAAGGAAAAGTATTGCAAGACTTTTTGAGGAATCCTCTTATTCCTACCCCTGTTGTCTTTCCATCTAGACTCATATAAGACAGTTTGAACACTATTGTTTATTTTCATGCTTCTTTCAAGACAGTATACAATTATGCTTACACGCATGTATAGTCTCACAGGAAAGTCACAAATCTCGCATCATGCTTTTCGCTTCACAATAGGATTTTGGCAATGTCTTCCTAACAAGCAATGCATCTTTAAAAAACTCAAGTAGATTGTCAAACGATTTGTTGCTCCATAGATACATTGCCTTTAGATGAAGCAACTTTAACTGAAAAGATAACTTCGAAAACTTCTCACATCTCGGATACAATGGCTGTTGTGCATCCCTAAACAATTTGGAAAATCATTTTGCTTCCTTTCTGTATGATAAGTATCTTGGGTAGTAGCTGATTCCACCTCACAAGTAGTCTGTGGGAGCGTTCCTTCGTATACATCGTGTAAGAGTTCTTCTATCCCATCATCAGAATCCTCAATCTCATCACCATCGTCAACATTACCAACATCATGAATTATTGGATCATAAACCTCGCCATGTTTGCCCCACAGAGTGTAACTTTTTGACATCCCATATTTCCACAAATGGTCTTCCACCTTACTAAATTCTACGTACATCCTATTAAGGCAGATAAAACATGGACACCACATCCTATTGTAGCTATCCACAGGACCACGTCATGCAAAAGCAATAAAATCCTTAATGCCATTTGCATACTCTCAACAACCACTACTACAATAATGGTCAGTGAGGACAGTAATAAGAGGATAGTTTTGAAAACTGTTGTTATATATGAGAAACGAGGACGGATTTTGAAGACTGTCCTTAAAGGTAAGACTTTTAATGACTGTTTTAAGTAACAGTCGTTAAAAAGTAACATTTAAGGACAGTGTTAATAACTGTCTTAGATTAGGCTAATTATAAGGACGGTTTATAACAATCTTAAAATGTGTATTTGAGTTTTATGTACTAGGCAATGTCGTTTTACGTTATTTCCTCATTAACCACCCTTTAATTTATTTTGGCCTGCACGAATTGAAACCTTAGAACTGAAGCTCTCACGAAACCTTTCCCTCTCACAAAGCTCCCGGCGTGCCGTTGAAGATCCTTTACTGACGACCGCCGGTGACGTAGGAGCCACTGTCACCGGCGAAGGCTGAGCACTGGGGAGAAATCGACCACTGTTAAGCTGAAATCTTATATCCTCTTGCCTCCTTGATCGAAACCTTAGTGCATTTGGCTCTCTCTTGAACCAAACCCTCACCCTCACTCGCAGAGATCAGCATCTCAGATCTGCTATATCTCTTCGCTATCTCTGAAAATGGCACTAGAGCTCCACCTTTTTGTCTTTCTGATTGACCTGAAGCGTGGGCATCCATAAGCGATTCTCGAAGATTGGACGGGCTGACTCCACCCGTGAAGAAATCCGACCCGATGGTGGGATTATCCGTTGAAGATGCGAGGAAATTGCTGCAAGTGGCGCAATTGGAAATGGTGAAATCGAAGCTGAGACAGATTCCAAAGAGCTGGATATCGCATTCGGAGTTTGTTCAGATATGCGGTGAAGGATGTTCGGATCCTGAACAGGGATTAGGGATTGCAAGGACGCTGGATCAATCTGGAACTGTTATCGTCTTGGGAAACGTTGTTTTCCTTCGGCCAAAGCAGGTTAATTTCTATTCCCTTTTCTTTTCCTGGAAAATTGAGTAATTTATTTTCTTTTTATTACTTTCACAGATTTGCATGCACTGCATGTCACGGGTGAAAAAGTTCGTTAATTGTTCATAATCTAGCTAGAATTTGAGAAAAATGAGAAACAGTAGACCTCCTCAATTAGCAATCTTCATGGAAGAGTTAGATATGAATTTCTGAGATTTAATTTTTATTATATATTTTTTTTATTGAATACTACAGAAATCTGATACTTTTACTATGTTTTTTTTTTTCTTTTGTTATTTTTTTTTTCCACAGGAAAGTGAAACTATGTTACTCAAGATCTAAAACGTGTAAAGTGTTCCACGTTTGAGATGGTGACTCTAGGGCTTTTTTTAAAGACCAAAGACACCTTGCAATTTTTTCACAGTGACACAGATTCTTCTGGGTTCAAACCCGTTACCTCCTTGAGGAGGTGACCCTAAAAACATATCTTTCCAATAAATTTTTATGGTTGAGAGGTGATCTCTGAAATTTAAAAACAAAAACAAGGAACAAATCGTAGAGATAACCCTTCATATGTTACAAAAATTATTTAAAAAATTCTTCAAATAAAAAAAATTATTTAAAAAAAATAATTTGTTCCTGTTTTGCTACAGTATTCTGCTGCAGTTCTGCAGATTTCATGGCTACGGGGTTTGATCTTGGGTGATGCTGGTTTGGGTTTTGCTCCCCTTTTATTCTCAGTTCTTGGCGGCTCTAGGGGTTGTTCGTCGAATGTTCTATTATCTGTGCTTGGACTCTACAGCTCTGCCGTCCAAGGGTTTTGCTTTTCTGGTTTCTGGTTTCCTTCATTTGATCACGGGTGCCGTGAAGACACCTTGTGAGACTCTCAATCCTTTGCTCATCATCTGTACTATATGAATTTCCACTAGGGTTTACCAATTATTATACATTCCTTAAATTCTTATAGCTATGCTTATTTGTGGTGTTTCTCATGTTCGTCTTGTTGTTTGAAGCTGTAAAATCCTTTTGCTTTCACTCACATACATACATATACATACATACATACATACATGCACACATACATATATATGTATGTGTGTATACTGTGTTTGAATTGATTGTTGAATAGTTATAAGAGAGTGAGATTATGGTTTGAGAATTAATGGGTTGGTCTAATTTTAATGATTTTAGCTTTGAAGGTACTGTTACAAGTTTTGTTTCAAGTGAATGGGTGCTGTTATGAGGTCACCTAATGGAATAATGTTTTTTAAAAGCTGTAATGTTGGGAATGTTGCTGAACTGTGACTTAATTTGTTGTGCTGTGACTTAATTTGGTGTGAAAATCATAGCTCTTTTTGGGTTCTAATGATTTTATGAAGTTTTCTAATTATACATAAAGCAGAGTTTCTCTTCAAATGTCATTTGTTTATTTATATAGAGATAAAGCTGACTGAATGTTGTGTGATCCCATGTGGTTATCTTACTTGAGGATTGGGTATCTGAAACTTTGTGAACTTCTTGTAGTAGAGCAAATAAGAAGAAATATTTGATGAATTTTGTTTGCTATATTGGATTAAATGTTGATTGGTTGAAGGGGTAGTAGGTAGTTGGAGGTATTTCGTCAAATAATGGGAAAAGGTGTCCTTTGAGTACCATGTTGTGGGGAAACTCGTTTTTTTATATAATTCTGTTGTGTCGCACACAAGACATAAATGCATGTCAGAACAGACATGTATGTGTGTTTCACTCCGTTCCTAGCTAATAACACCTCCTGGCAAATTACACTTGTGAATTAGTTTATTTTGTTGTATTTTTTCTGACCATTCTTCACTATCCCTGATTTGTACTTTCATTGATAATAAAAATATATGTCATAAGCTTAGTCATACTTGTCACCTTCCATGATATTGTTGGACCCTTTTTTTTTTTTTTTCTCTATGCGAATTCCGCAGGGTTGGAACATTAATTCAGGTGTCAATTTTAAGTGATCAACTCTACAATGCCCTAAGACATTGGCTTGAATCCAACAGTTTTGTGCAAGCCTTTTCCAGTATAGCTAAAGGCAATTTTTCATAGATTTGTCAGTAAAAAGACAACATGTTGCTATTTATTTTAATGGAATCATATTAATCTTGTTTAATCCTTGTGGTAGTTATGTGGTTTGTTGTAGCGGCTGTACTAGTGTAAATTTAACTTTTAGAGTTGTATAATTAACCCTTTTAATTTTAATTTACAAGGGAGAAGTGCAATCTTGTGCTCTAAGTCTAGGCAGGAAAAACCCTCATTGCATCTGTAAATTCATGTAGTTTGCCCAATTTCCACATAAAAATGTGTGAACATGAACAAATGCAACCAAAGGACATGGGCGCTTCACATTAAAATTTCATTTATTATTGTTGAATAAATCAGCACTAAAATTGTAGCGAACTAATTGCATGAGCCTGCTATGTTTCTAGTTGAATTTTGAATTTTGCTTTTTTCTAGTGTAGTAAATTACAATTTTACAGGTTATCGTTTCCAATTCTTCTTCACAGGTTATTGACGCAGAAGGGATTCTAAGATTACTTATCTCAATTAATGTTAAAGACATAAGTTGTAATCTTTTTATGATGTACATTTACTTAGTTCTAGCAGAGAATTGGCTTTTGACAACTCCACTTTTAGAATACAAGCCAGTAATTTACGAAATGTGGGGTGTTTATCTTCAAAACTGTTCTTGCCAAATTACCACCACATATTTGAGGACTTATGCATCTAAGGTCTGCAATCACACTTTTCTGTTATTTTTTTACTATCGACGAGTTTCATTTTACAAATATCTTTCCATGCATGTCCGCAATAGAGCTTCATATCTTCTGCAAGGCACTGTTAGGAGTTGATTTGTATGGTACATTTATTGATGCTCTTTGTGATGTTCTCATTTGAGGAAATCTAGGAGATAGGTTGGACACTACAAAGATGGGCAATAATTAGTGTGTATTGAGGACACTAACAAGGAATGAGATTGCTAGAATGGACGAGAATGGAGTTAATATAAAAAAAAGACTTGTAATCTCACTAAGTCATGGTTCTTGGACAAGGGGACCACCACATTTCTATTGATGATGCTAAATAGTTAGAAACTTAGAATAAGGTGTTGAGTGAAAATGATAGAGTAATCATGCATGTTTCTTTCTAGTTGTCTGACTTTTGCATGTATGAATTTCAGAGTTTGTCTGCTAAAAGTGTACGTAAAATAAATTGATATGTGCAGCAAGTTCATCAAACACGTATACTAAAACCTTTGCTGGCATTGAAGGAGTTTATGGCAGTTGTAAGTTGAAAGCTTGAGCTCATTAGGGATCAGATTCATGAGCTTTTTTTCTAAGATTTGGGTCCAATGAAATGTTCAGTTCACAGTTTGTAGGATTTGTGTATGTAGGTTCTGTTTCTTTTGGTGTATATAGCAAGTTTTTTTAAAATGGGTATGGTTTATATATATATATTAATTTTAGATTTGGGTCTGATGAGATTTTCAGTTCAGAGTTTGTAGAAGTTGGGTAAATGGGTTCTGGTTTTTGGTGAATTTGGGATATTAATTGAAATTGGGTCTGAGTTTTTAAGATTTGATATGCAGAAATGGAGCAAAGGAAAGCAAAAGGAGAAGGTGAACAACATGGTTTTATTCGATTAGGCGACATATGACAAGCTTCTTTCTGAGGTGCCGAAGTACAAGCTTATCACTCCTTCAATCTTATCTGACCGTTTGAGGGTACGACTTGAAATTAGCTTTTAGAATTATTAACTCTGGATTGATCCCACTGTAATATATAGAGATTTTGCAATATATTATTATCCTATCAGCAGTTATGTAGCTACATTCTAAATTACTTGTAGTGTTAAACAATAATTAAATTCCAAATCACTATATCAGAATGATCCAGTTCACCTTAATTTATGTTAGATCCATGCATATATTGTGCATCTTGTTCACTTCCAATGATATTAAGCTTCACTAAATTTGTAGCGGGAAACCACAAAAAGTAGCATATACATTTTTTGAAAATAAAATAATATTTGCTTGTATGTGCACTCTGTTTTTCCGTCTGTCCTACTATAAAGCTTACTGGGTACCATACGAATGTTGTGCATGTTTAATCTTGACTATGGCCCTAGAACCCTTTCATGCTTATCTCTGTCTCTGTCTTCATTTTTTTTTATTTAATGCCAAAACATGGTATCACATGCCCTTTTAGTTAATTCAAACTTGTCAAACCCATATTACCTAGCTGCATATTAAGACATTACTCATATACTGGTATAATAATCTTTTGATGGCAAAGATGTTTTCCTTTTCTTCACCATTGCCAGATTAATGGATCATTGGCACGCCGGGCGATCAACTTGGAGGCAAATTTGGTTTCTTCATTCTTAATTTCGTTATAGATGAAAACATTAAATTGCTTTTATTATGGTTATCTTATTTGATTTGTCATGCCATCTCAAACTTATTCATGGACTATATAATGTTTGCTTTTCTAAAACTGACACATACAGTAATGTTAAGTTTAGGAAATGATTGTGTTGTACTATTAGGAGGCGCGAGAGGCGTCATTTGATTGAGTTGTTGAGATAGTTGTGATCGTAGAAGTGTTATGAACTCCTTTCTTGACAGGTGAAAATTTGGAAATATTGTAAATACAGAGGAAACTCTGCCGGATTTTTGTCTCAAAAATGAAAACAAACACATGGATGCTGTGATAAGAAAAATGACATTTCTCAATTTTAACTAATTATTAAATAATGCACTTTTGTGTGTTATAGAATATCATTGGTGACATGTTTATTTATGGTACTTAATTAATTTGCATTTCTCTGTTTTTATGTAGGCTCCTACCGCATTCGAAGACAATCATTGTTGCACGATCGTGGACATTTATTGCCGCCTATAGAGACTTGTTTTCAATTTTTTGGGAACTTATGGATTGGATATGTAATTGGAATGCCATTTAATTTCTTATATTTAACAATCTTGTACATGTGCGAGAACAAATGTGGGGTTTTGGTGCAAAGACCATTATTTTAATAGAAATATATTATTATTATTTCCAATAAATTGTATGGAATGGATGATTGAATATATATATATATATATATATATATAGTAGCAGTACAGGAAACACAGGTGAAGATCAAATTAAAAAAAAAAAGTCAATTCAACTTCTTTTAGGACGGTTTTTAACTGTCCTCAAATTTTGATTTGAGGACGGATATCAATAGTCCTCAATATAGAAGGATTCGAAGACAGTTCTACACCGTCTTCAAAATTGAAATTAGAAGACAGTTTAAAACGGTCATTGAAAAGATCATATAAGAAGACGGTCATAACCTGTCTTTAAATTGAAGACATTAGAAGACAGTTGAAAACCGTCCTTGAAAGTTATTATTTAAGGACGGTGATAAACTGTCCTTAAATTGAAGGCATTAGAGGACGGTTTACAACTGTCCTCGTATGTAAAGAATTGAGGACGGTACAGAAACTATCCTTAAATAAAAGATGACAATGGATAAGAAGACGCAACCCGAACCGTCCTTAAAAACTTTTGAGGATGGTTTTTAACCGTCCTTAAAGCCTTTTTTTGGGGTAGTGAACATCTATTATCAAGCTGTATCCAACTCTTATCCATATCCGCGTCCCTATCATATAAATACTAAGTATCACATATTTCAACTAGTTTGTCCTAAATAGTTTATGAAGACAACATCTGTCACACAAAGATTCTTAAACAAGTCTAAGGTTAAATACTAGTGTTTTAATGAACATATTAAATAATACAAACCATTTTCAATAAAAATACAATAGCTTAGAGCATTTAGCACATATAAACCACATATTTAAGGGCAAAACAATATTCAGCACTAAAACCTTACATGGTCAATGGAATATGGTCAATGGAATATTATCTTACCTTGTCTATCTTTTCAAAAAAATTTTTTTGTGTAAATATAAACCCTTTGTTCTGAATTGGCCAATAATATTTTGGGTACATTAGACTTTTAAGTACTCTTTGGATCCAAATGACCAAATCATAGAGTTTCAAAATGATTTGATTTGAAAAATAAATAGATAACTGGTTAGGGGAAATTAAGGAAAATATGGGATTCTAAAACTTTAAAGAATGAAACCATTTTAAGCAAGAAGAAGAAAATGTAAAGAAATTTGAAGAGAATAGAAAAAGGAAAAAAAAAAACAAACAACAAAAACTGATCAAATTACTTGGGAAAATGAAATTAAACTACACTAAAAGAAAAGGGAACTAAAGTGACATAAGATTACTAATCATGGCTAATGTTTTAAACAATAGTAAGCTAGTCATGTTGATTGAGTAATAAGGCATCACAAGCATGTTATATTTACCAATCCATACTTATGGTAAATATTCTGACGATCCAATCGTTGGATTTGGTACCTTTCTTATGCATATTCTATATGCCAAAAATCATAGTGATCTAACGGTTAGATTTTAATAAATATCATTATTCTTAAAACTGTGATGTTTTAATTAATATATATATATAATAGTTTTTCGCAATGATTTTTTCAAAAACTACCCGTTGGATTACTTCGATTTTTTTTCATACATGACAAACATAAGAAAATTATCTAATCTAACGGTCAGTTTCTCAAAATATTCAATCTAAAACAATATTTTTAAAAAGAGGTGTGAATATAGGTGTCAAAATAGGGAGTAAGGATTGCTCTAATTGAAGAGAAAGAGACATAACAGATGGCAATGGTAACCATGTTGCATTTTGAAGGAAAAATAAATCTCCATCTAATTCCTTAGGTTCTAAACTTCTAATATACAAACATAAAGAAAAATTATCAAAATTTTGAAGGAATAATAAATCCCAAATAAATTAATTGTTTCTTGGCAACCAATCGAAAATATGCAAAGACATAGAAAAAATAAAATAACGTACCACGATAAGTGGCTGATGCTAGCGAGTTGCTCAGGTTGCACGGACCGGAATTACTGGCGAAACAACAACAATCAATACAGAGTGATCGGACAAGAGATAGAAACAAAGAAGGCACCAATATATATATATATATATACCATAAATAAAATAAGCTAGACAAATTCTAAGTGGGCTCATTAATTGGGCTACAAAGAATTAAAATCTAGCAAAGTCAAGTGAAGCCCAAATGCAGATGAAGTCCAGATAAATCAGCAAAATCAATCCAATTAACCAAGTCAAAATTGGAGTTAGAGAGAGAAGCTAACAACAACAACACCAGCAAAACTGGAGAGCAAGCAACGTGGGAATGCTGGACCAAGTCAGCAATTATTTCCTATCTTCAAGGGGCTGTTAGCATACAACAAGGAGCATTACAACCAAACTTGGGCAGCAAGCATGAGCGTGGGATTAAGGTCAGCATCTGCGGAGAAATTATTTATAAATAGAGGGCTTTGGAGGCTTCAAAAAGAACACACTCAACATCACCCAAAACACCGCTAGTTTCATTTTATCTAGTTTATAGACTTTCAATTTCAGCATTTGTCTTCGAATTCATAGCTGTAATTGCTTTTCTTTCAATGGTAATTTATTGCAATTCCATAGAATAACTTGTTTACATTTAATTAAATTAGCCTGCTCTTATTTTATTAAAATAGCTAGCTTACATTGCTTTTAAATTAATTCGCTCTACTCATTTAATTTAATTGCTTTTCATTCGTTCGTTCTATGTTTCATACTTTAATTTTCTGTTAAAGTCCTATTGATCTGTCATTGGCAAAAAAGAATCATGATAAAGGGAAAAACCCCTACCCTTTCACAATCACCTATCATCTATTCATCCATCATTGATTTTAAGGTGGCTTATTGATCGGTCGAAAATCAATTTGATTGATTTATTGGCTTTGATTTGAACCTATTTGGTTCTAGAACGCTCGCGTACACCGCAAAGGCCAATTTGTGTGCAAACATATTTGGCACGCCCGGTGGGACAATTTGATTTTATTCGTGATGTTGACTTTAAGCAAGAATAAGCAAACAAAAGGTGTTTCTGAAAGCGGCCAGCTTCCTGTTGGGGATGCCCCGCGAGGGGAGGTTCCACTTCATGAAGGTGTTCAGCATGAGGAAACTTCCCTGCAATGCTAGTGATGCCTCCATCTTCTGTTGGGATTTTTCAAGAAGTGATCCAGCGCAACGGTGAGGCCCTCAGGGAAAGTTATGAAAGAATGTCTAGAAATCTATAGGAAAGTAATGACAAATTTTCGAGCAATTTTAAGGAAATTATTGAAAAATTGTCGAGGGATTTTCAGTTGAGTGATGAAAAATTGTCAAGTAATTTGCAGTTGCTAAATCAGGAGCTCTCAAGTGCATTCGGATCAATCAATAAGGCAATTGTTGATATGAGCAGAAGTGAAAAGAGGATTGTTGAATCAAGATCGCTCTCAAGAAAGTGTAGGTGGAAAATTAGATTTCCTACCGGCCGAAATGGTGGAACAGTCCTTAAGTACTGCTAAAAAGCTAAGGACGTCTACGACACTTTGACCCCAACCACCTATTTTAGTTGAAAATGGGTTATAACCTCTTATTCCAACAGAGAATCGTTCTACAGCGATTTTGGCCGTGCCGCCATCTCAACAACACAATAACGGTAATATTGGGCAACCAATACCATATGTGTTAGCAAGTTGGAAAAGTAGCCGAAATCCAATAGAAGAGACTCTCGAGGGGCAGCAACAGTTTGATACACTCAGGGGGCGACCTCCTACATCGATATCTAAAATAATGCCACCTTTAATGGGGTCGGTGTTTCCATTTGAAGAGCCAATGCCAACGGTTCCGCTATTAAGGATCGGGGGGAAACTTTCATTGCCTCAAATGGATGAGAACGTTGAGCCAGGCAGATATCAAGGTATAATGGTTCAACCATCAAGTATCGACATAAATTATAGCTACTTTGGCCAAAATTATTGTCGTTGTTATCAAAGTAATAATCATTTTGTCTATTCATATAGCCAAAACTATAAGTATTATTTTAGTGGTTAATCTTATTATCATAATAATTCTGATTTTGGCTATGTTTTATCATTTCGACTAGTGTTTTCAGGCCAGTATGGCCGAAATACGGGGAATGATAACAAAAATGGTGGTTATGATGGTCGAAATCGCCAATTTCAATACCAAAATGTGTATGATGATGCAGAAATCAAATGAAAACATTTAGGTGAGCAATTTGATATTGAGTTTGTTTATGACAAACCTCAAAATTTTGATAAAGGTAAAGTTTTTGGTATTGTTGAAGAAGTCACGATGCTTCAACAAAGTGAGATGATTATTCAACGTGCTTATGTGAATTCTTATCCATATTGGATTTGTGGAGCACATCATATTAGTGCTAAAGTTGGATGGCTAGTAAAGAAGCAAGAGTATTATTGGCCAAGAGTAATCTGAGTAATTTAGGGTGCTTGGCCATAATTGTAGAATTCAATGATGCCAAGCAAGTAGTTTTTTATTTTTATTTTTAGCAAATAAAATTTCAGCCCCACGGTTGAAGTTATGATTTAAATGAAGTATTGGTGTGATAATGAGTTCTACGAAGGATTCAAGTGATTTAAGTGGTAAAATTTTCTGGTCACGTGATCGAAGAAATGCTATTTGAAACAACGTACTCTTTAAAAATTTTCAAATTGTGTAAGGAAATTCTCAATTTTCAAAGAGTTGGGGGGGCAAATGTTATACCATAAATAAAATAAGCTAGACAAATTCTAAGTGGGCTCATTAATTGGGCCACAAAGAATTAAAATCTAGCAAAATCAAGTGAAGCCCAAATGCAGATGAAGTCCAGCTAAATCAGCAAAATCAGTCCAATTGACCAAGTCAAAATTGGAGTTAGAGAGAGAAGATAACAACAACAACACCAGCAAAATTGGAGAGCAAGCAACGTGGGAATGCTGGACCAAGTCATCAACTATTTCCTATCTTCAAGGGGTTGTTAGCATACAACACGAAGCATTACAACCAAACTTGGGCAGCAAGCATGAACTTAGGATTAAGGCCAGCAGTTGCTCGGAAATTATCTATAAATAGAGGGCTTTGGAGGCTTCAAAAAGAACACACTCAACGTCACCCAAAACTACTGCTAGTTTCATTTTATCTAATCTCTAAACTTTCAATTTCAGTATTTTTCTTCAGTTTCATAGCTGTAATTGCTTTTCTTTCAATGGTAATTTACTGCAATTCATAGAATAACTTGCTTACATTTAATTAAATTAGCCTGCTCTTATTTTATTAAATTAGCTTGCTTACATTGCTTTTAAATTAATTCGTTTTACTCATTTAATTTAATTGTTTTTCATTCGTTCGTTCAACATTTCATACTTTAATTTTATGTTAAAGTCCTATTGATTCGTCATGGGCAAAAAAGAACCCTTATAAAGGGAAGAACCCTAACCCTTTCATAATCGCCTATCATCTATTCATCCATCCTTGATTTTAAGGTGGCTTATTGATCGGTCGAAAATCAATTTGATTGATTTCATGGCTTTCCTTTGATCAATTAGCGCTCGGATTCAAAATGATTGGCTTTGATTTGAACCTATTTGGTTCTGGCACGCCCGCGTACACCGCGAAGGCCAATTTGTGTGCAAACAATATATATAGATACACACACACACACACACACACACACACATATAGATACAAAGATTTAGGGGTTCGAAATAGAAAATCGAAATATCAAATGTACATACTAGATGGGCTGATGCCGACGAGTTGAACAAGCCGGATACCTGCGAACAGGGTGATAGGACACTTGAGGGAGAGAATGCACCGTGAGAGTAGAGAGACGGCACTGAGAGAGAAAAGAGACAACACCGACAAAGAGATGGAAACGAGAGAGAGATAGAGAAGGGGAGAGAGGAATATTTTAGGGCTTGATCATGGAGTGTTTTGCGGGTGAGGGGTGTCTAGCGAGGGAAAGTATAGAGGGAGATGGAGAGGCTGAAATTTCCTTACCGCCAAACCCAAACGAATGCGTTTAGGGCTTTCAAAACTATATTTAAATGTTATTAATTATATTTTAAGTAATTAATTCTTGGGACAGGTTCTCCTAACTGCTTGATTTATCTTTATTTTTACTGTTCGTTATCAAATTTAACCTAGAAATATGACTAGGTTCACATAGAAAGACTAGATTTTATTTAGGACATTTTCATGCATTTTATTAATTGTTTCGTTACATTTTTTATGCATTTTTCATAATTTCCAGCATGTTGTCTTTTAGTGTTTTAAGTGTTTAGACTAATTTAGTGTTAGTTAGAGACCCTAGGATTAGAGGAGTCACTTGACTCCACTTAGGATTGTCCTTTGTTGTAAGAATTACTATAGGGATAGAATTCTACTTAATATAGGAGTCTATTTTGAGAAGAGTCCTAAAAAAAAGTATTTTCCGATGAAATTGGGTTTTCGAAAGTATTTAAATTGGAATGAAATTTATTCTCTTGAGAAAAAGTGTTTTAATCAAATTCTAACTCTCGAAGATAGAGTCTTAGATGAGGTAGAATCCTTTCAGCTATGTAGTTCATTACAATAGGATGAGTCCTAGGTATTCGAACTACGACGGACTTTGATCTCTATCAGGACACTGGTAAAGTACGTAGGCAGCCAATAGGGCGTAAGTCCAATCTTAGGTTGTGTGGACCAGCCTTTTGACGGGCTTAGGTGTCCACATCATCATCGGGCAATGTGATTAGGGACTTTTAGAAAACAACACAAAAGAGTCGCCACCTTATTTTTAAGGAATAAGGAAACCATGAAAATGTTTTATTTTAAAATCAAAACAGAACCAACTCCATTCCAATGAAAAGCAATCTACGAACCAGAGATAGATCCGGGGGCTAGGTTACGACGTGGGAGGTTTCAAGCTTTCACTTGTAGGCACCCACCTCGCCCTAATTAAAGGACTTCTAATTTATTTGGGCTATTTAAATCCTTAATGCAAACAATCTTAAATAATCTAATCAACCAAAAAATAGTGATATAAATGTAGTAATCTATATTAGTTATATTAATAATAAAAAATATATACAAACAAACCCTAAGAACCTAGAATACCCTACGGGCATCCTAGGGCGGACTTGAGCCCTATTAACGCCTACGTAACTTACTAGTATTACCTAGCAAGTATCAAAGTCCACGTAGTTCGACTACCCTAGGACTGTCCTATTGTAATTGATCACATCATCAAAGGTATTCCACTTAATTCAAGACTCTAGTTTCGAGAATTTTTATTCGTTTAAAATCATTTATTCGAAATCATTTCAAATTAAAAGACTTTCATAAAATCCGAATATTCTAAATAAATCTTATCTTTAGAATTCAATTCCAATTGAAAATCTTTTTCAAAGATATTTGAAGAAAACAAATCATATTGGGAGGAATCTCATTCCAAGGTAAAAATCTTAAAACACTTCAAATTCTTTTGAAAATCATTTAATAATCAAATCTTTCATAAAATCATGTTTATTTCATAAACATTATATCAAAATCTTTTTAGAAAATCCCTCGAAGATAGACTTCTTAAATCAATTAAAACCCTTAATTCTGATCATAATCTTTACAATAAAGGAAAGTCCTAGGGAAGGTCAAGTGACCTTCCTAAACCTAGGGTTTCTAACTAGCCTTAAAGTTAATCTAAAAACCTAATAAACTAATGCAAATGCATGCTGGAAATTAAATAAACCAAATAAATATGCATTATATTAATTCTAACAATGCATGAAAATGCTCCTAAATGCACACTAATTTTACTATGTGATCCTAGGCATATTTCTAAGTTAGATTTGACCGTAAAATGATTTTTAGAGATGATTTAAGGACATAAACAAATCCAGACAGATTTGAATATGAACCTTAAACTACTCAAAAAATCGTGAAAACAAAGAATAAAAATGTGAAGAGGACCTAGCATGCTTTCTACATGAATATACTATGAAACTACTACAAGAATCATGCAAAATATGATTTAAAAATGTTAATTATACCACTTTAAAACATGTATTTAAATCTGGACAGATTTGAATATATATTTAAAGTAGCCTAAAAAATAAATAATTAATTTAAACATAAGGGGAGGATCTTACCTTCGCACGCTCCCTCATACACAATTTATATATTCAAACAATCAAATTCATGGCAATGTGGACACCCCATTTTTACCAATTATTTCTATCATATACTTATACAAATGATCAACTCGAAGAGTGGATTATTTGGTGAGGAATTGGCCTTGTAAAGACCAAATTGCCCAAATTGCCCTTTTCTGAGGAAAAGGACAATTCATTATTTCATGTGTACATTTGGATTGGAATCAACCCATTTGTATTGCATTTGACTTTTGAGGTGTTTTAGAACATCCCTGTAAATTTTCATAGCATTCTGATGAGAGCTTGATAGATAATTAGGGTTTTTGCGACTTGAAGGGCATTTTCGTCCTTTTTCTCGTATAATTTCCGAATGACCTCCGAATTCGAAACGGATTGTCTCATGAGGTTTATATGGATGTGGGGAGTGTATTTGAAGTGTCAATTGAGCCTTTGAATGTTTGGGATAGATTCGCCCAAAATCGATCCCACGGGTAAGAATGAGCTGAATTAGGATTTTGTTCAAATCGACCGTGAATTGGTCATTTTCACCAAAATGAAAGATTTTCAAAACATGTTTTCAAGTACCAATTTCATATTAAAACCATGTTTTTAGAAGTGGTGCAAGCCTAATTGATCAATTTTACAAAACAAAGAATGGTCATATGACCAATTTTGGCACAACCGGGTCAATTGGCTAGCTTTTTGCTAAAACCCTTGACCATGGTCAAGTATTTTTAACCCAAAAACATTCTAAAAATGTGGAGGATCAAAATACGGTCGTTTTGAGCCTTGAACCATCGAATTTGGATCAGATTTGACCAAAATATGGCCAAAATA
>JAESVK010000711.1:649863-680654 GCA_017140935.1 Hamamelis virginiana | reverse complement strand
TTTAGCAAAAAGCTAGCCAATTGACCCGGTTGTGCCAAAATTGGTCATATGACCATTCTTTGTTTTGTAAAATTGATCAATTAGGCTTGCACCACTTCTAAAAATATGGTTTTAATATGAAATTGGTACTTGAAAATATGTTTTGAAGATCTTTCGTTTTGGTGAAAATGACCAATTCTCGGTCAATTTGATCGAAAACCTAATTCAGCTCATTCTTACCTATGGGATCGATTTTGGGCGAATCTATCCCAACCATTCAAAGGTTCAATTAGCACTCCAAATTCACTCCCCACATCCATATAAACCTCATGAAACAATCCGTTTCGAATTCGGAGGTCATTCGGAAATTATACGAGAAAAAGGACGAAAATGCCCTTCAAGTCGCAAAAACCCTAATTACCTATCGAGCTCTTATCAGAATGTTATGAAAATTTACAGGGATGTTCTAAAACACCTCAAAAGTCAAATGCAATACAAATGGGTTGATTCCAATCCAAATGTACACATGAAATAATGAATTGTCCTTTTCCTCAGAAAAGGGCAATTTGGTCTTTACAAGGCCAATTCCTCACTAAATGATCAGCTATTCTAGTTAATCATTTGCATGAACATATGGTAGAAATAATTGGTAAAAATGGGGTGTCCACAACATGAAATAATGAATTATGCTTTTCCTCAGAAAAAGGCAATTTGGGTAATTTGGTCTTTATAAGGCCAATTCCTAACCAAATAATCCACTCTTCAAGCTGATCATTTGCATAAATATATGATAGAAATAATTGGTAAAAATGGGATGTCCACAGGTTGACTATGAGTCTCCTAAGGTCTTAGGTTTTGTTTGCCTTTTTTTATTATTATCTATTATGTATATTATTCATATTTTTATGGTTAATTAGATAATTAGGATTATTTGCGATAAGATTTTGATAAGCCCAAAATTAATTAGGAGCTTTAATTAGGGTGAGATAGGTGCCTACAGGATGCGTTCTGGAACCTTCATATCTCATAACCTAGCCCCCGAATCCAACTTTGGTTCGAAGACTTGCTTTTTCTTAAATATAGAGTCATTGTTTTATTGAAAATAAATTTTTTTTTTTTATGGTTTCCTTATTCCTTAAAAATAAGGTGGCGGCTCCTAGTTTTTATCAAACTCCTTTCCTTTTTCAAAACCCAATCTAAGTGGACTCCCACAATAGAGAAGGAATATTAGGATTGGATGATCTTGAATGGATAATAGAGAAGGATAAATAAGTAGATAAAAGAAAAGGATAAATAGAGAAGGATAATTATCTACAATCCACGATGATAGTAAATCCAATTCTAAAACAAGTGAGCCGACAGGTTTTTGGCGGGTTCACAATATTTTGTAGCCCATTAAGGCTGGGTTAATTTGGAAGAAAATATTCTTAAATTTTTTTTTTTTTTTTTTTTTTTTTTTTTGTCTTAGTCGACTAAGCAATTCTTTCCTAGTCGACTAAAGAAGGATTTTTTTTAAATCAATCGTGAACGGTCACGATTAGTCGACTAACCAATGTTTTTCTAGTCGACTAATGAAAAAGTTTTCAAAATGATTTAAAAAAAAAAACTCGACTAGTCGACTAACAGACCCTTTTTAGTCGACTAAAGTTATTAAAAAATTTTCATAGTTTCTATACTGCAGTTATTCGACTTAAAATAGGTGACTAGTTGACTAAGGAGCTTCCTAGTAGACTAACACACCTGTCCAGTCGACTACTGCAACTCAGCTCTATTTTTATTTTTTGAAAACCGTTTATTTCATTTTCCAACACTCTTTCTTTTTTTTTTTTGTATTTTCTCTCAAAAACTCTATCCAAACCCTAACCTTTCAAAACCCTCTCAAGTTGATTTAAACTTAAATCCAAATCATTTCTCTTTTACATTGATCTTCATAGCTTAAATGGGTCCAAGAAAATAGGCTCATTTACACCGTGCTCATGGTGAAGGCTCATCTAGGGCTCCAAGAAGTTCCAAAGGCAAGGGAAAGGCAACTGAAGACGTTCCCTCTCAAGCTTCATCTTTCCAACCATACTCATAACTTTTCTTCACCAAGGAATGCGAGAAAATGTTCATCAAGCACTGATTGGTACACAATCATACCTCAAATTACTGGTATTACTAAGCTTCCTTATGTCTTATAACTATATAATAAGGTTAATATGTGCTAAAATCATTACTATATGCTAAATCTCACTTTTGCAGGAAATTGGCATAGAAATGTACACAATTTAAACATACAAATGAAGAAGTCATGCCTGAACATCAAGTGGATAAGCTTTTCCATCAAAGAAAGATCATTGATGAAGCCTAGAGAAGAGAAGAGGGAGAAAGCTAGCAAAATAGTAGAAAAGACATGTCTATTGATAGAAGTTCTATCAATAGAACTGTCTATCAATACACATTCTATCGAGAAGCCTCCATCAATAGCCAATACACGGACCATATTCTGATACGCTATCAATCGAAGAAAACACGCTATCGATAGAAGTTCTATCGATAGCGGTACTTCTATCAATAGAAGCATCCGAAAAATGCAGTTTCTTTGGTTTTTCTGTAATTCTTAGGTTTCCTTCGGGGCAATTTTGTCACCCCAATTACTTGCCAATAAATAGGAAGCTCATGTAACCTTTAGAGGGGTTCAAAGATTGACATTTGAATCATTCTCTTCCACTTTCAATATAAATAGTCTTTCCAATTCATTTAAAGTTATGTTCTTCATTTATGCTTAGTGTTCTTCATTTTATGCATGCTATGATTTCCAATTAAGTTTTGTTCTTCAATTATAGTTCTTGCATTTAATTTCTTTATTTACTTAAGTCATTTTCTTTATTTACTTAAGCTCTTAATTTCTTTATTTACTTAAGCATTTAATTTCTTTATTTACTTAAGTCATTTCCTTTATTTACTTAGAGTTCTTTTTGCTTGATATTTAATATTACCCATCCGATGACCCCTTGGAAGCTTGTCATGGATAAAAGAGTTTCTCCTCCATTGATGTGTAACTAAATTACCAAGCTTGGGTGAGGATGAAGTTTGGATTCTTTATGCATTCTTAGCTATATAAATATCATTTATATGTGATTGCATAATTGTGGGAGATTTTCTCGATTAATCCGCTCACTATTGCTAAATCATTTATAATATAATTGCATTTATGTGATTGCAATTATATAATTATGCAATAGTATGTATTGGGATGCATATAAATCTAACATACTTTATTCCCAATTAAGGTGGATCGTGACAATCCAATCTTTTTCAAGAATAAATATGTCGGATTTATTATTCATCATCTTTTTGGTGATTCCTTCTTGTAGTCGGATGATCCACCATACATAAATACTATAAATGTGAATTTATAGCTAAAATACATAATTGATATTCAAATTGATTTTTCACCCAAGTTCCCATCAATCCACTAATTAAATCTCATTTAATTGCTTTCTTATTATTTTGTAGTTCTAATCAACCAAAAATCAAACTTGAGAATATTCTTTTTCTAGAATTAAATCTAATCATTTCTTCTGTAACCAATCACCAGTTCCCAGTGGATCGACACCTGTGCTTACCATCTCACAACTAAATTGAGGTTAACACACACGGTTTTACAAATTATTAAATCTTGATTATTAACGAGGAATAACCTCCCTATTAAATTTTGGCGCTGTTGCCGGGGATCTTTTGACAGTTTATGAAAAAAATCATTGGACTTTATTTTAGTTTTTTATAATAAAGCCTTTGCTATTATATAGTATATTTTCTTTTATTATTCTGTTATATCTCTCTCTCCATTTGCAGGTTGCCTAAACGGGGAATTGGGAGTTGTACTCCCGTGTGCTTAAAAGCAAAAATACCAAGCTAAAGCTAAACTGTTTCACCAATTTTTCTTGAAATAATTGTTACTCTGTGGAGTCATTAGTGGATGCAAGGTAGGAGGACTTTGTCCTTGGACGTAATACCTTTTGACCCCGATTTAGAAATAACGTTGAGAGCTGCTAAAGCTTCTCTGAGACAATCCAATGAGTCAGTACCTTGGCAGAATCCTACCATGGCCGATATACCTACACGAAATGTTAGGGTGTCTATAGAGATTACACAAGCCCCTCTAAAGACTCTTAGAGATCACTTTATGCCCAATATTTTTAATCCACCGTCCTATATTCAAATTCCGACCATAGAGAATCTCATCTACGAGATTAAGCATGCTACCATTCAAATGCTCCCTACGTTCTATGGGTTAGATAGAGAAAACCCATATGATCATTTGAATGAATTCTTAGGGATTTGTTCCACCATTCGAATTCAAGGTTTCCATCCAGAATCCCTGAAACGTTTTTTGTTTTCGTTTTCCTTAAAGGATAAAGCGAAACACTGGATTAGTACTCTTCAATCTTCCACTCCCATCACTACATGGGACCATCTTCAGAGATTGTTCTTGTCTCGATTTTATTCAGTCGGAAAGACTCATCAAATGAGACGAGGTATAACAAACTTTGTCCAGCATGAGCAAGAGTCGTTTCATGAAGCATGAGAGAGAATAAAAGAACTACTAAGGTTGTGCCCACATCATGATGTACCTAGGTGGCAAATCATAGAGTCTTTTGTTAGAGGTTTGACTGACGGAGATACGTAGACAGTGAAATCTGCATATGGGGGAGCAATATTGAGTAAAAGAGAGGAAGAAAGTGGGCATTATTTGAAGCATTGAGTGAGGATTCTTTTCATATGGCATCGATGTCCTTGGATAATCGAGATGAACCTTTTCCTAAGAAAAATCCCCCCAAGAAGGGTGGCATCTATGAATTAGATCACTAAGTGTTGGCAAACAAGCAAGTAGAGTCACTGTCTCAAAAGCTTGATCAGATAATAGCTGCACAAGGGCAATATTCTAAAGCCCTTGTTAAACCAATCAACTTGGTGTGCAACATTTGCACTGACCCTACTCATAAAACCCCATATTGTCCCATGGCGGGCCAATACCCTGAGTTCGTCCAAGAGCAAGTGAATTCTGCTCAAGGATTTGCCCCACCAAGGAATGACCCATATTCCAATTCCTATAATCCTGGGTGGAAGAATTATCCAAATTTTAAGTGGTCAAACCAGCCGGGAGGGTCCAATCCTAGTCAACTTGTGCGACCCACTTATAGCAGCAATCCTAGCAGTATTCAGCCATATAGACCACCATATATGCAACCCCAATACCAGAGTTATGGTTCTCCCCAAGTACCTCCACCCCAATACCAGAGTCAAGCTGTGACTCAACCACCACCACAACCCCAAAGAACACCAATTTTTGAGGAAAAGGTTTTAGCTACTTTGAAAAGCCTTGAAGCTACTGCACAACTCACCCATTCCCATTCCCATTCAATTTCAAAATTGGAAATCCAAATGAGCTAATTAGCGGCAACTTTTAATTGTCGAGAGGAGGAAAAGTTTCCAAGTCAAGTTATCAGTAACCCTAAAGGAGCATATGTGGCTGAGGGTTTTACTTCTCAGAACCCTCAATATCATGAGGATGTGCAAGCAATGACAGTCTTAAGAAGTGGTACAGTGGTGGATAACAAAGTCGGGGAGGAAGAAAGAGGTAAGGAAGAGAGAAGTGAGAACTTTTAAAAGAGAAAAGTGAATGAAACAGAGAGTGAAAAGAATAAAAGAGAATAAGAGAATAAGAGTGAAAGAAAGAAAAAAAATTAGATGAAGAGAGGGATCACTTTCCCTCTGATTTAGATGATCTATTGTCATCATATGTGCCAAAAGCAGCATTCCCATCTCCGCTTTTAGCTCCTAAGATGAGAAATAAGAAGTGAGCCGCTATAGCTGAAATGTTAGAGGTGTTTAAAAAAGTTTATATCAATATACCTCTTCTAGATGCTATCAAGCAAATTCCTTTTTATGCCAAATTTTTGAAGGAAATGTGCACACAACAAGGAAAGGAGCGAGTGAACTTATCCAAATCTTTATCTCCTGTGGACATAGCTAGTGCTTTGTGCCAATACCAAGCTCCCATAAAAAGGAAAGATCCTGGAACACCAACCATACCCTACCTCTTAGGATGCCATTATGTTGATAGAACGTTGGTAGATTTTGGTTCTAGCGTAAATATAATCCCATATTCTACATACGCTAAAATGAAGCTTGGGTCACTTCAGGCCACGCCTACTATTCTTCAATTTGCAGATAGGTCTACTAAAGTACTTAGAGGGATACTGCAGGATGCTATTGTAAAGATAGATTCTTTTGTCTTCCTTGCAGATTTTATAGTCTTGGATATGGAGCCTGTTGACATCAATAGGCTGCAAATCCCTGTCATCATAGGAAGACATCCCTTAGCAACTTCTAATGCAATCCTTCATTGTAGGACTGGCATCATGAAGGTGTTATTTGGGAATTTAAAGGCTCAATTGCAAGTCTACAATACATTTGATCATCCTCATAACTTTGAGGACTGTTCTATTATTGACCTTATTGACAAAGAAGTACAGGAGGCACTGCCTTAGACTCCTACATCTACCCCCTAGTTTCAACGAAGGATACCAAACCAGAAACACTCATGAAAAAAATGGTGATTGTAGGAAGGAGATTAAAAGAGAAATAAATTTGAGTAGGAAGGAATTTCATGTCTGGCTGAAGACGTAAAACTTAGCTCTTCTTGGCCGGAAACCCTTGTTTTCCTTTGTATTTTGAGTTATTTTACATTATTTTGTGTGTTTTGCAGGTTATTCATAATGCGACATTCCATGGAACATTGAGGACAATGTCAGCTTTAAGTTGGGGAGTGTATTGCATTTCATTCTTCATATGATTTGATTTGTCATTTAATAGATAAAAAAATTTTGAGCCTAAAATGAAAAATTTTGTGATGAATAATGCTTTATTTTCCCTCATTTTTTGTACAATCTTTAGGAATTTTCAATGTGTTTATTGATTGTATAGGATTGGTAAGCCTTGAGTTTAGAATTTGAGAGTTTTTAATCTTATATTTGAACCATACTCATTTTACTCTAATTGATGCACTAAATGTGATTTTACTGTAATTAGCTTGTATTCAAATATTGTACATGCACAAACTTGATTTAATCTATATATCTTGCAATTCGAGTATTTTATTGAAAACCCTTTTATGGAGTGGATACTTGCAACAATTAATGCAAAAATTGAGCAATTCAATTCATTCTTGGGACTCAAATATTCAATATATCATTTCAGTATTTAGTTGTTGCTTTATGGTTATATCTTGCATATGTGCTTGAATTTTATGTGTATTTTGAATACAAATATTTTTATTAATCATTTGAGAATATTGTGCATAAATTGGAAAAATGATTTTAGGCCTTCTTTCGAATCCTTGTACCTTGTATATTCTTGCTAGTGTCTTTAGGATCAACCATAGTTGTAAGAATCTAGAATTTTAAATTGCTAATTATGTGTTTAAATGTTAAATTCAAATGATTATATGTTGAATTATGTGTTTATGTGCTAAATATTACATGATATTGTGGAAAATGAACTGCTATGATTGTATTTTTGAAATGTGTCGGAAGTGTAGATTATTATAGAAGGTTGTTTTATTGAAAATGAGGGTGTTTAGAAATAGAAATAACTTGATTTATATAAAAGGTTTTGTGAAATTACCAAAAGGTTTTAAACAATTCAAATAAGGACATTTGTGTCCTGATTTCATTTCAAATTAGATAAGTACCCACCGTTTATCAAACTTCTACTATCTTCGGGAGAAATTGAGAGCTGAGAGTGAGAGAGAGAACAGCTGGGGACAATCAATTCTTGCCGGATTTTTCATCGGAATTCAGTTTCGAAAGTGTTTTAAGGTGAGTTTATATTTATGTGTTAAGTTTTCTTATTGTAATTTTCGGATTTGAAGGTTACGAATGTTTAATTATGAGTTTTGAATATGGATTTCATGTTTAAATGATGTTTTTGGATTGGGTTCATGATAGAAATGGGGTTTTGATTGAAATCTGAAGTTGTTAAAGCTTGTATGGTTTAAATATTTTGAGTTTGTGAGTTTTTGAATTTGGTTCAAAATGAATCTTTGAAATTAATCAATTGTTTTGAGTAATTCTTGTGAATTTTATGTCTTTGAAGCTTGTTTTGATGATTTTGAAGGTTTGGAATTGATGTATAATGATTTGGTAAGTTTTTGAAAAGCTTGATGCTCGTTAATGGCGGTTCTGCAGGTGCTTAGTCGACTAATACATAGTGCCTAGTCTACTAATGATGTTAAATCATGTTTCAGGGTTGCTGGTAGTATGTTAGTCGACTAATGATTATGTGCCTAGTCGACTAACCGAGCGTTAGTTGACTAATGATAGGTGTTTAGTTGACTAACCGAAATCAAGCTCTCGGGAATTTTTCACACCCTGCAACTTCTAGTCGACTAACACGATTGACCTAGTCGACTAACAAGTCCTAGTCGACTAACAAACCCTTGTCTAGTCGACTAATGCAATCCAAGTTTGAATATTTCATATTTTTGCTTAAAATTCTCCATTTGATATTCTTGTTGAGTAATCTTTATATGCATAGAAGCTTGTGAGACTTAATTGGTGCATAGTTAAAGGTTTAATGTTATTAGTTTTTATAAAGTGAGTTATTAATTTTTAATTATGCTAATTGATGTTGTTCATTATTAATGCCTCTTATTTGTGTTGATAGGTGACTCTCAGAGCTAGTTCCGTCTCCAATAATTTGTATTTAGTTCAACAATACAGGTAGGGAAACTTACGATTCTTGTTATAAACGATTATGTTTGTATGCTTGTGATAAGATGGAATTGAATTGAAAGGCTTATGTAATATGATTTCATTATTGGATGAAGTTTATTGTTATGAAAAGCATTTCATTATTGATTAAAGTTTTGCAATCATGATAGAACTTGGACTTTGGGGCAATACTGGCTTTTGAATTATGGAAAATAGAGAAACAAGTCGAAAAGTGATGAAATGTGATGTAATGTGATCAAAGGATTGTTATGTGATTTGTCAAAGGATTGTTTTTAAGGATTGTTTAAAAAGAAGTACTTGCCTAGGTGGAAGCGAAAGGGGCTATATCGTGATTGTCTAGGCTGAAGAGATGTTGTAAGGCCTAAGACTGGATCTTTCTATAGCGCTGCTTTGCTCACCTATTGGTTGTTAAACTACCTCGAGGAACTTAGAATGGACATGAAAGTTATTTGACTTTGCATTGCATTATGTTGTGAATTGAACGTGGATTGTGATTATGCTAAGTTTATACTTTATAATTGTTTTAGTGAGGTTGTACGTTTTCCTACTGAGCTTCGTCTGTTAGCTCACCCCTGCTTAATTGCAATCCCCCAGGTGAACGTGTTGAACCTAGCTGCATGGTGACAGGATTTGGAGGCACATGTTAAATATTTTGAGGAATGTCTGTACATTCTAACTACACAACCCTTGTATCTCTTTTACGTTTACACTTGTAAATGTTGTATAGTTAAGTTTTATTTTGTTTATCCTACAAGCCAGGGTTGTTGGCTTATTTTGTTTTCTTTTTAATCGTTATGGGCGTTTGTATGACATGGCATATACACACCTTTGTGGGTTTCTTTTGAGTTTATTAATATAATTCAAATTGTTTCATCTCATTCTTGGTCTATTCCGATATAATGCATAAAATCGTCATAGAACAGGTTTGGGTCGTCACAATAGTACCCTATTTTGAGCTTTAAAAATTGCCAATTCTTTTGTTTAACTTAGCAACCATGGGTATCTAGGGTGTCTTATGTTGATATTATCTTTTAAATTTGGTTTAAGGTAGGTTTAAAGTGTTTTCAAGTTGTGTTAGGGCTTGGGAAAGAAAGTGAAAAAAAGAAAAAAAAAGAAAGAGACAACCTATCACTACTATTGCTCGGAGTATTGCGGCAAGATGGACTTCACGGAAAAGAGCTAGAGCGAATTCTACTTTTGCGACAGAGCCGACATCTGATATTCCAGCTTATACTTCTATACCATCTACTTCTACACCTACTCAGCCAGCTTCATCTTTTGACTGCACTTAGGAGTTGTTACTATAGATTTTATAGGGGCTAAGGACCATTATGGATTCTTTGCATAGTCAGTCTGCTCAGCTACAGAGACAGTCTGCACAGCTTGGGGTTTTGTGGAGACATATGGATGGAGAGCCTTTATCTGAGGCAGACCGCGCATTATTTAAGGAGCCACAGCCCACTGCTAGAGATGACATCCCACTTGGGGATGATCAGGAGTCCAAGAAAACCCATGGACAGAGAGAAACAGAAATAAGAGCACATAGCCACCCGAACCGTTGTAACGGGTAAAAGCGTTCCTCAAAATTTTCTTAAAACATATTTTCCTTTTGTTTATGCTAAATTTAGAGATTTGGGTTGGTTGAACCTGATTGAATTGGCAAGGCCTACTTGTCGTACTTTGGTTAGACATTTTTTTGCCAATTTGAGTGCTAGGAAAGGGTTCATTAATTCTTATGTCAAAGGGATTCAAATTATTTTTGACAAGAAAATCTTGCCAACCTTTTTAGTTTTCCAATTGGCTATATGAAATGGCTTACTGCTGAATATCACCCTATTGAAAGTGGCAATTTTTCCTTTTTGGATGCTATTAGACTCATTTGTGGGAACTCCGACATGGAATTACATCATTTTACTAGAACTACCACTTCCGAACTCACTCTTGACTGCAAAATTATTCATTCTATCATAGCCCACAATATTATGCCCAAGTCTGGTAGTTATTCTTACATTTCTGATTGGCATATATTTCTCATTTGGGCTGTATTGAATTCTGAACAAATAGATCTTGCTTATTTAATCATCGATCAAATTCATACTTGTGCAACCAACCATACCTCTGCTTTACTATATGGAATGCTTTTGTCCCAAATTTTAGCTATGTTTGGTGTGGATGTTATCTCGAAATCGGATATTGTGACAAATGACCCCTCCAAGGACTCAAGTACTTTTTGTGAAACCACTTTGGTCAAAATGGGTTTCAAGTGGCTTGCTGAAGAAAGGAGGTGGATTGAAAACACTGCAAAGGTGAGCAAGAGAAGAAGAAAGACCGCTGCTCCTCCTCAAGAACAAGAAGAAGAGCCTCAAGACCCCTATGAGCACTTATTGCACCGATTTGATACATTTTCAGTGGGGGTTCATCACCAAATTGATTCTCTTGAGCAGTGGGTGATCATTGAGTTTTGTGATATTAGAGGGAGGCTACATATGGAAGAATATGTGGAAGAAGCACCGACTGATGATGCGTCCGTAGACCCTCATCTTGAACCTTACCTTGATCCAGCCTTTGATCCAAACAACTATGTTTAGTTGTTCTCATTTCTTTTTGGGTACTTGTTTTGAACAATGCTATTTTAGTTAACTTTTGGTTAACTTTTTAATCTTTGAAGATATTATCTCATGAATACTTGTTAAACTCTTAGCTTTTTCATTTTGTTGGTTAACCTTTGATAAGTATTTAGTTTAAATTTCTTTTGGATTTAACGTTGTGTTTTAAACTCCTACTTATGATAATTAGTTATTGCTTATTGGGAATGATCATTATATAACTCTTCTATCAATTCTTGGATTATGCTTTATGTGTTAATGTTAAAATACATCTTCCCTAATATCTTTGTTGGATACCTTATCTCTTGATCATTTGCCTTAATCAATTTTATTCTCATTAGCAAATGATTGAAACCTTTTGTATCATTCAATTGATATTTTTGAAAGATGGCACTTTGACTATCCCTAATAATCTAGTTATGACAAGTTATAAAATTTCTTGGTCTATTTTGATGAATGTTTGGATAAAATGCTATAACTTGTCTAGCTTGATTAATCTTAAGCAAAAGGTATCATACTTTTGCAAATCTTATCAAATTAAAGTTAAACCTCCTTGAAATTTTTTTGGTTTAACTCACTTGTGGATATTTTATCTCTACCTTTTGATATTTGATTGACATTGATAAAATTAGTTTATCTTATAACTTGTTTTGGGGTTGTAAAATGTTTTGGAAAAGATTTCTAAAAGTTAGTAATCACATTTTCTTCCCTCTTGACATGTTTATATTTAAAAAATAAGGTATGATGTTCAAAATATCACTTTTTGGGATAATCTTGTGTAAATGTTTTGTATATGGTTCTTTGCAAAGATTCTTTTGTAAATTATTCTTATACCTTTGTTATTGTATCTTGCTTATCAACTTCCTTAAACTCAATTCTTACTATCTTGCTTGAAAGAATGATGTGTTTACCATGCTTGTGGTTTATCTTAACTCTTGGATTCCTTTTTGGTTAAACTAATGTGTTCAATGAAATCCTTCTTTGAAAACCCTCCTTAGCATAATTTTTAACATCCTCTTTTCAAAACTTAGCTATTTGTACTAATTTGAGGAGGGGCTTATGCTCTAATTATTGTTACTTACTCAATTAGTTTGTTTCATCTCAAAACAGAGGATGAGTTATTTTTCAAACCTTGCATTTTCTAAAGGGGACATTTTTACCCATATTCTCTTAAAACATTTGGCACCTTTTTGTTAATGCCAAAGGGGAAGATATATGCATAATGTTCCCTTGAGAAGTATACATATGCATAGTGCTAGTAAACTATGCACCATGAAATGAATATGACTCACTTGTGGATTTGTTATCCAACATATGCAAATGGTTAAATGGTTTTAGTATCCTTATATTATGCATATTGTTAGGGGGAGCTACAAATCCTAATTAGTATATTCATTCTCATATGCAAAGTTTACTCAATGTTTGTCATCAACAAAAAGGGGGAGATTGTTAGCCCTATGGCTTCAATCCATAGTTATTTATTGATTTTGATGATAACAAACATTGTATTATGTGCTTATGCATATTCATACTCTGATCAAACATTATGATATATGTCAAACCCTTACAATGTTTTCTTAGCTAAATCTCCTGAATGGTTATCTTGGCTATCTTTGTTAAACATTAAATTGTCTACATCATTCTCATTTGTAAGAATCAGGATTCAAGTTGCCATTGAAGTAGACTCTTGCCCATGAAGCTCTTTCTTTCAAAAAGAACCTTACATAAATATGCCTAGTCATATATTCAATAAAGACCTTGAAGTTGAAGCCTTTTACAAGCCAATCAAGCCTAGCACAAGATGAAGATTTCTTGAAGATCTCAAGTATGAAGACTTTGTTTATATCTTGTGTAATTATTTAGGACTTATATTTGTGAATCTCTCAAATAGAATTAAACTATGTTGGCTTAAATTGACCATGCCCTCTTAGACCTTGTTTTAACTTGAGAAAATCATTTTGATTGGTCAAAATTGTTTTTAAATTCTTAGTGGGCTATTTCATATTCAAAATGTAGCTTAAAATTCATGAAAATTGACTTATGGTCTACCCTAGTCGACTAACCCTCTATGAGTCGACTAAGTGCATGGCAGTAAGCTTGTTTTCATGAACACCTAAGCTAGTCGACTAAGACCCTGTCACTAGTTGACTAATCGAGCCCGGATTTTCAAAAACTATGTTTTTCACTACTCTAGTCAACTAACCTCATGTGCCAGTCGACTAAGCTTTGCTCTGCAGCAAATAACGACTAGTTTTTGCAAACCAAATGGCTATATTCTTCTATCTAACAGCCATATTTGATTGAGAGCATATAAATAACAATTGATTGAGTCTTGGATGAGTAGAGAAGCATAGAGAAACTTATTGAAACACACTCATACTCAAAACCATTATTATTCATCATATTTGTGTGATTCATATAACAAGAATCACTCTCTCTTAAGCCAATACTAGTTCATATTCTTGAGAGATATTAGTAAGAGCTCATATTTGTAATCATCTACTCTTGAAGGAGTTTTTCATTGTACTCAAATTTCATGTTGTAACCTTGTGAGATTTAAGGGTTGGTGTAACCCTTATAGGTGAGAATCTACCACCTTGAAAGTAGATTGTGGGTGAGTGTCTTCCACCTTTGAAAGAAAGTAAATTGTAAAAATTTCTCCACCTTGAAGGAGTGATCCATAGTGGATTGTGGAATCCTCAAGACGAAGCTCTTGAGGCATGGATGTAGACGAAGATTGAACCACATTAAAATCTTTTCGTTTGATTCTCTCTAACTCTATCTCTTGCATTTAAATTTATTTACTTGCAAATTAATTTATTGTGTTGCTATTCATTCTCTTGCTCTTTCTCTCTTTCAATTAAATTTATTAACTTGTTATATTCCGCTAAATTTAATTGAACCAAAATTTTAATTTGCCATACTCTATTCAACCCCCCCTTCTAGAGTTTATTTTGGGCCAACAATTACTTTAATCACTAATATATGGTTAAAGTGTTGTGACTCCTTAGAATCAAAGACATATCTTGTTGGAGCTCATCAATATATCTCAAGCAAATTCATTGTGCCAAGTGCTCAAGTCAAAAGTGCATGAAGACCATAAAGAGAATCTTGAAATCAATTCCTTGAAGATATTTTTGAAATCAAGTTATGTTAGGAATTATATGTAAGGCATCTCAATTATTTAACCTTTCATAGCTCAAAGACAAAATATTTTGCTCATATTGCATTAGCATACATACCTTTGGAATCTTGTAAAATGTTTTTAAACTAAGTTAAAAATGCCTTTGAAAACTTAGTTAACTAGTTTACATGTTGGAAGTTGATTTAGACTTAAGAAAATCAGAAAATTCGCTTAAGAACATATCTAGTCGACTAAACCTTTTTGTATAGTCGACTAACTATGATCCAGTAGCCAAGACTTTGAGAAATCTTAATCTAGTCGACTAAACATATAAGCTAGTCAACTAACTTGTCTTTTAATCGACTAAAACCTTGGTCCAGCTGACTAAATGCAAGGCAGTAGCCAAAGGATTGAGAAACAGTAAGGCTAGTCGACTAACCCTTCTAGTATAGTCGACTAATCGAACCCGAAATATTTTTCTTAAGAGATTTTACAAAACTAGTCGACTAACTAGTATGGCCTAGTCGACTAATCGTGCCTGGGAAGTTTGAATGCTTTAAATTTTTAATTGCTAGTCGACTAACTCCATGGTCTAGTCAACTAACTCCTCAGCAAAAGCAAAACTTGCTATTTCCTTTTTTAGCAAATGAAGCATTTAATGCACCTTGCTGCTTCCCTCTTAACCAATCAAATCCAAGAGGTTTTCAAACGGCCATTTGAGACAAAATTCATTATAAATAGAGTTCTTGCTTTCATTTATGGCCATCCATCGATTGTTAAGAGCATTCATTGTGAGCATTTATCATTCAAAGCTTCCTGTTGAAAATTATTTGAGCTATCTTTGTTAATCATTTGAGAAGCTATTAGTTTGAGCTTGTACTTGTGCAAATCAGCTTGTTGAAGCATTTATTGTATCAAACCAAATCTTGTTTCTCTTGTGAGTTAAGGGTTGGGGTATAACCCTTGAGTAGCTTGGAGTTTGGTGGTCAAATTCAAGCTTGTATAGAAGAGCTGTAGTCTCTTGGTTTAATCTTCACCAGAAGTAAGATTGAATGCTCTTAGTGAGCATTGGTGCTAATCTTCTATCGTCAAAGAAGATTGTTGGTTGTAAAGGTTTCTCCACCTTGAAGGAGTGATTCATAGTGGATTGAGGAATCCTTGGGCTTGGTGCTTAAGGCGTGGACATAGGCGGAGTTCAAACCACGTTAAAATCATTATGTTTAATTTCTCTCTCTATCTTTCATTTCCAATTAATTGTTATTTATTTGTGCTTCTGCTGAAATTAATTGGACCATAATTTTTATTTGGTAATATTTTACCAAAGTTTGCCGAAACCCTATTCACCCACCCTCTAGGGTTATGATCGTGCCAAACAAGGGAGGTTATTCATTGTTAACAATCAAGATTTAAAATTTATAAATGTACTCGTACTTTTAACCTCAATTCGTTTAAAACATGGTTTTAGCACGAGTGTCAATCCTCAGGGACTAAAAGCTGAGTTATGAGAAACTAAAGCGAATTCGATTTTAGTTAAGCAAGCAATCTTTAATTTTGATGAAGGTTGTTTAAACTACTGAATATAAAACAAATGATAAAAAGCCTTGGGTTTTCGAATCCACTTAACTCGCATCAATTGCATTAATAGGTTTAATTAGGGTCTATGAATATCCATGGTAGTGATGAATTAGACTACAAGAATAAAACATCAATAATATCATGCATATATGAATTAAGCATGAATCATCCCTTTAAGGCATAGACTGTCAAACAAATATGCACAATCCATCCAAGTAGGGCATGAACCATCTAGCTTCACATATACATATTCGATAAGAACCATTGTATAACAAATATAATTAAAATCACAGAAAACAATTATATTGGTTGATAAAAACATTTAAAACCAAATTGCATAAAAGCAATATCCTTAATGTTATACAATCGCCAGAGACATACATAAAACCCAAATCCAAACCTATGAATTCAATAGAATGGAGAGAAGCTTCATCTATTACCCAAGAGAGAAGCCTAGCCGACCATAGTTGGAGTAAAATCACCAAAGGTCTTCATTCCTTTCATATGCAAGCCAAAAATCCTAGAGAATGATGGTAGAGAGGAGAGAGAAGAGAGAAGAGAGAGAAGAGGTCTAGCTAACCCTAAACAATCTAAAAAGAATGTTTATATAGTGTACAGAGACTTTCTGAATAAAAACTCTCCAAAAATTGCATTAAAAGCTGAGAAAAAATGCAGGCATGCTTTCCGAGGCGAGCTTTATCGATAGACATAGAAGTGTCCATCGATAGAGGGGGTCATAGCCAACTACAAAGCTTCTGTCTATCGATAAAGGAGAGCAGTTGTCTATCGATAGACACCCTCTGTCGATAGACCATCAATAGAAAGTCTATCGATAAGCCCAATTTGCTCATTTTAGCCTCCATTCTGCTTCCAAAAGCTTCCCAAGGCTATCCTTGCATCCTTTTGATGATTTTTCCTTCCCATTAACTTCGCTTTTAGCTTCATCTAAGGGAAAATGAAGGAAACCAACCTCGACCATGCCTAAAATGCCATTTTTATGAAGAATTCCTACAAAACAAGATAAAAACATTAGATTCGTGATTTATATCTAACAGATAACAAAGTTTAAGCATAATCTATCAAAATATAGTCAAAAAGACCCGATAATCGCATTGATTGCAGAGCAATAAGGTTATATAACTTGGGACAACAATATTATTAACATGCAATTATCTAATCCTAACATATATTCATGCATACCCTAATTCTGAAAGAAATGAGAAGAAGAAAACGACGACTATAGTGCACAAATTAAAACCTAACATGTTTCTAAACTAATTAATAATTGAAAAGAAGAAGAAAGGAAGAAGAAAACTTACCCTTTTTTTTTTATGCTGCTGGAATTCTTCCTTTAGCCTCCTCAAGCAAGCCTTCAATTAAAAGTTCTCCATAATTTTCCCATCTTCTAAAACCCTAAGCTAATGGTCCTCTTTAGAGATTTTTGGCTAAAGCATGAATGGCCAATATTTAATTTAATCCTAATGATCCTAGGGCTCACATTGAGTCTTCCAAGGGTCTTAACAATCAGATTAGGTCAAACAAAGTGAAAAAACTCGGAGAAACAAAACAACTCAAACTTGAAATTGGACGAAAATGTGCAAAATTGGGAAACCCAGAGAGTGACCGTCCAAGTCTTGGACAACCAACCATCCACCCTTAGACGGCCAGCCATCCAGCCTAGGACGGCTATTAGGTTATAATGCTCTGAAATCCAAATTTTTCAGGATTCCGAGTTATTTTGGGATTTTTCAACTTGTTTTGAGTGTATCTTCCTCGTTTGAAGTTCAAATTCAATGATTCAAAAGCCAAAACTTTAAGGACTTAATTCTATATGTTTCTAGAAGGGTTTGGATTCAAAAAAATTGACCAAAGTCAAAGGGTTAGGTTAACCAAGTCGGTTTAGCTGTTACGAGTCATTTTATCTCAAATTAGGATTTAGAAATTGACTTAACGGATTAACTTTAAATCGAAAATTCCACTTCATGAAACATGTTTTGAAAATCATTTTGAAAATATTTACAAGCTATAAAAACATTAATTTTGGAAAAATGGTTGACCATGGTCAAATTAGGTCAAAACCCTAGAAATGATTAATTGACCACTATGAACCATTAAGAACCAAATTGCTCTCGAATCATTCCATGCTTGAACTACTCATTTAACTAGACTCTCTATGTCCATGCAAACTCAATGAAACAAATTGGGACGAATTTGAAGGTCATTCATTATGTGATAAAAAAGACAATTCTACCCTTGAAGTCGCAAATGTTCTTATTACCTATCGAGCTTCGATCCTAATGACATAAAATTTGACATGAACATTCCTAAACCTTTTAAAAACCTAATGCAAAAGAAATCACTCACTTTCGACTCAAAAACCTATATAAAATATTAGCCTCTATCTACTTAAGGAAAAATGGTAATTTTGGAAACTAGGGTTTTGAGACCGTTCCTCCAGAAATGATTGGTCATTCTCGACCAATATGACATGAAATGATGACTTAAATGCTATAAGTAAAAAATGGGGTGTCTACAGTGTGCAATATCCTACAAATGAACCAATGGAGGTGGAATAAAACCTTTCTAGGACTTACAATGGTCGAGCGGGAAAGTTAATTTTAACACACAAAATTAATAATATCACAACTATTATTTTATTTATTTATTTTTCAAAAAATACTTTGTTTATTTAATAACTGATTTATTTATTGGATTTTCATGGTTATGTGGTGTTTATGCTTCATTAGTATCTTATACTAATGTGTGTGATTAATGATATGCATTAAATTTAAATTTATACTTGTAATGTCATAGTAGTATAGAATAATTTAAGGATTCAACTCAAGTTGGCAAAGAAAAGAAGAGCCGCAATACGATGTGAATATCATATATGGATAAATATTTTATTGAATTGCTTGTTTTTCAATGCAACAAAGGGTTAAAGGTTGATAAAGGCTTTAAGGAACAATCATATGTGGTTGCAGCTAAAGCATTGAATGAATGTTTCAAGATAAACATTAATAAAGACAATGTCATTAATCAAATGGAGACAATTAAGAAAGGGCATAGACAAATTGATGAGATGCTACGTTAAAGTGGATTTACTTTTAACTATAGAATAAAAAAGGTGGAGTGCAGTGAAGAGGTTTGACAAACTTATATCGAGGTAAATAAAGACGATTAATGTTAATGACTTACAAAATTTTTAAATGATTTGATAAAATTTATATTCCACTAACTTTTATGACATCGATCCAAAGATCAAGAATTTAAGGCATAAGCGAATCAAGGTGCTTCAAGAATTTGCAATGGTTTGTGAAAATGACACGGTTATTGGTGAATGGTGTCATGGGGGATCAGACATTAATTCTAGATTGAATACTGGAGAAAAACTCAATGTTGTCTTCCAGTCACCAATAGATGCAACTGGAGTTGAAGATATAGAAGATCCTGTTAGAAGTATGCCCTAAAACCAATCGTTAGGTTGTATCTAGGGAACTTATATTTCATTATAATCATGTATGGAACTTTATTCATCTATCAAATGGCTTTTATTATCATGTAAACTTGTGTTTAATTACTGTTCATGATAAAGTCCTTGGATAGTATGATAGAGAGTAGTATCTCAAGTGTTGAGATAGAGAGACTTACAACTCTCAAGTATATCTATCCTGAACCAGTTCCTGATCATAGGTTTCTATATTTGGACGATTATAAACCGTTAAGATTAGCTTAAGTTATACTAGCTCCTTTAGGAGGATGGTGAGTCTCATACCATCTGTGTAGTGACACTATAGTAAATCTGTGGGTGCTTGTTGAGAACAAGTTGATTGTATCACAATCATGTTCTCAAATGATGGTATTACTGTGTTCTCTTATATAAATAATTGTATAATAATATCGTTTTGCATAAGATTTGTACAAATGGGTTAAATTCTCTTTTTTTAGAAATCTGTGCAGATTATATGAATACGTGCTCATCGCCTATGAAGCCTTGATGATCATCTCGAAATAATGAGCATTCAGAAAAGATCAACAGCAGCTTATTGAAGTGCGAAAGAACTGCAAAATAATCTCTGCAAATTGAAAAGCAAAGTACCACATGTCTATCGATAGCCAGGATTTTGCTATCGATAGAGGTACTATCGATAGCGCCTCTTCGCTATCTATAGACCTTAGGCGGCTGAGGGCTTCCTTAGATATTTTGAGATATTTCAAGGGCATTTACGTCTTTTGCATTTCATTTCTATATATACACGTGTAAAGGCGACTTAAAGAGGGTTCAAGACTTTTGCTCTGAATCATTACTCTGTTATTTTTAATAGACTTCATGTTACAGTTCAATTCTGCTTTTTATTCGGTCAATTACTTTTTCAGCAATTTCTACTTTTCTGCAATTTTTCCTTTAATGCCTAGCTCAATTCTCACTTGAGGATTGTTCTTTACTTATACAGTCTTTACTTTCAGTATTTTAACTTTCTGCAATTTTCCTTTTTAATGCATGGCTCAATTCTCACTTGAGAATTGTTTTTTACTTTTATTGTCATTTTCTTTATTTACTTAAGTCATTTTCTTTATTTACTTTCGCCATTTTCTTTATTTATTTCAGCCCTTTTATTTATTTATTTCTGTCATTTTCTTTATTTATTTCAGTCACTTTTTCCTTATTTCTTCAGTCATTTACTTACTGCTTTTATTTTACTTTTTCCATCCCGTGAACCCTTAGAGCTTGTCATGGATAAATGATATTCTCCTCCATTGATGTGTAGCTAATACTCCAAGCTTGGGTGAGGATGAAGTTGGATTCTTTATGCAATTTTATTTTATAAACATCCCTTTATTTGTATTATGTGATTGCATAGTTGTGAAGGTTTTACCGCACACTATCGCTAAATATAATACCATATAATTGTACATCTGTGATTGCAATTATATAATTATGCGATGGTACTTATTGGTATGAATACAAACCAGCATGCTTTATCCCCATTTAAGGTGGATAGCGATATTCCATTCTTTTTAAGGATAAACCTGCCGGTCCTGTATTCATAATCTTTTTGGGATTTCCTTCTTGTAGTTGGAAGAACCACCATACATAATTACTATATTGAGGATTTTATAATATAAGTTGTATAATTGATATTCAATGGGCTTCTCACCCAAGTTCCGCTCATTCCACTAAATTAATCACGTTTTTAACCAGCTTTATTAAAATTCGGTATTTTCGGTTCGACCCAATCGGAGCACTTTTCACCACCAAGTTAATTTGACATTATTCTTTCAACTTAATTAATTCTAATAGTCTTTTATTATAAACCTACATTTTCCCAGTGGTTCGACACCCGTGCTCACTAGTCGCAATTGAATTGAGATTAACAATCACGCGGTTTTATAAATATATTAATCTTGATCACTAACAAGGAATAATCTCCCTTGTTCTATAAAGCGATCAAATTTTGGCGCCGTTGCCGGGGAAATTACGGTTTATTTAAAAAGAATATTTGGATTTAATTTAAGTCGTAAATACTAATACTGTTAATATTACTTAAGATATATTCTTTTATACTGTTTATATAAATTATAATTATTATTTATTATTCATTTTTCTTCTTCCTCTAACTACAGGTTGCTGAAATCAGGAATTGGGAGCTTCACTCTCGTGCGCTTAAAATAACAATTAAAAGCTAAAGCTTAACTGCTCACTATTTGCTTATTAAAATCCTTGATTATCTGTGGAGACCTCATTTTATGCGGGGTAGAAGGTCGTTGTCATTAAACGTAATTCCTATAGACTCGGAATTAGAAAGAACTCTGAGAGCTGCTAAAGCTTCTCAAAGTCAGTCCAGTGAGTCCGTACCTTTGCATCATTTAGATATGGCTGAATCATCTGCACATACTGTCATGTTACCTGCAGCTAATATTCAAGCCCCACAAGGTCTTAAAACTCTTAGAGATCACTTCATGTCCAATAGTTTTAATCCACCCTCCTGTATCCAAATTCCGCACATCGAGAATCTCATCTATGAGATTAAGCATGCTACCATTCAGATGCTTCCTACGTTTTATGGGTTAGATAGAGAGAACCCATACGACCATTTGCAGGAATTCTTAGGGATCTGTTCGACCATTAGAATTCAGGGTTTCCATCCAGAATCCCTGAAATTATTTCTATTCCCGTTTTCCTTAAAAGATAAGGCCAAACACTAGCTTTGTACTCTCCAAACCCCTGTCCCTATCACTACTTGGGAACAGCTTCAGAAATTATTCATGTCTAGATTTTACTCTGTTGGTAAAACTCACCAGATGCGACGAGGTATAACAAACTTCGTCCAACATGAACAAGAATCTTTTTATGAAGCCTGGGAGAGAATGAAAGAGCTTCTTAGATTATGCCCCCATCATGATGTACCTAAGTGGCAGATCATAGAGTCTTTTGTTAGAGGTTTAACTGAGGGTGACACGCAGACTGTGAAATCTGCATGTGGGGGAGCTATTTTAAGTAAAAGTGAGGATGAGATGTGGGCATTGTTTGAAGCATTGAGTGAGGATTCGTTCCACATGGCCTCGATGTCTTTAAATAACCGTGATGATGCTTTAGTGAAGAAAATGCCTCCCAAAAAGGGCGGTATTTATGATGTGGATTCCCAAGCTGTGGCAAACAAGCAAGTTGAGGCTCTGTCTCAGAAACTTGACCAATTAATAGCGGCACAAGGGCAATCTTCTAAAGCCCATGTGAAACCTGTCAACTTGGTGTACAATATTTGCACTGACCCAGCTCACGAGACCCCATATTGTCCTATGGCATGCCAGTACCCAGAGTTTGTCCAAGAGCAGGTTAATGCGACTCAAGGATATGCACCACCTAGGAATAACCCATATTCCAACACTTACAATCCTGGGTGGAAGACTCACCCAAATTTCCAGTGGTCTAGTCAGCCTAGAGGATCCAATCCTAGTCAGCCTTCAAGACCCACATATAGCAGTAATCCTGCTGTTGTTCAACCCTATAGACCACCACTGATGCAACCCCAATACCCAAGTTATGGTGCTTCTCAAGCACCTTCACCCCAGTATCAGAGTCAAGCTGTGACTCAACCACCACCACAACTTCTAAGAACGCCGGTTTTGAGGAACAAGTCTTACCTACCCTAAAAAGTCTAGAGGCTTCAGCACAACTCACTCATTCTCATTCCCAATCTATTTCCAAGTTAGAAACCCAAATGGGTCAACTAGCGGCTTCATTTAGTCGCAGAGAGTAAGGGAAATTACTGAGTCATGCTGTTACCAATCCTAAGGGAGCTTTTGTAGCTGAGAGTTCTACTTCTCAGAACCCACAATGTAATGAGGATGTAAAAGCTGTTACAGTATTGAGAAGTAGGAAGGTGGTAGACAATAGAGTTGGGGAAAAAGAGAGAGAAAAAGAGAAAGAACCTGCAATAGAGAATGAGTCTGAAGCTTCGAGGGATAACTTTCCCGCAGCATTAGACGATCCGTTGGCGTCTTATGTGCCAAAAGCCCCATTCTCATCTGCGCTGATTACGCCTGAGAGGAGAGCGAAGAAAGGGGCTAGCATGTCAGATATGTTAGAGGTGTTTAAAAGTGTTCATATCAATCTACCTCTATTAGATGCCATTAAACAGATTCCTTCATATGCTAAATTTTTGAAGGAAATGTGCACACAGCAATGCAAGGAGCGTGTTCATCTGTCTAAAACCATAACTCCTGTTGACATAGCTAGTGTTGTGTGTCAATTCCAAGCTCCAATTAAGAGAAAAGATCCTGGAACGCCAACTATACCTTGCTTCTTAGGAAGTCATTTCATTGATAGAGCGTTAGTTGATTTTGATGCAAGTGTGAATATTCTTCCATATTCAGTTTACGCCAAAATGGAGCTTGGAACACTCCAAACCACACCTACGATTCTCCAATTTGCAGATAGGTCCACTAAGGTACCTAGAGGGATACTGCAGGATGTTTTGGTAAAGATAGATTCGTTTGTCTTCCCTGCAGATTTTATCGTCTTAGATATGGAGCCTGTTGATATTACTAGGCCTCAAATCCCTGTTATAATAGGACGACCTCTTCTGGCAACTGCTAATGCAGTCCTTCACTGTAGGACTGGCATAATGAAGGTGTCTTTCGGAAACATGAAAACAAGGCTGCAGGTTTATAGTGCAGCTAATCAACCTCATAACTTTGAGGATTGTTCTTTTGTAGATATCATTGATAAAGTGGTAGAGGAAGCTACACCTTATCTTCTGTCCAAGGACCCGTTAGAAACATGTCTTAATTATTTTGGGTTCGAGGACCATGACCTGGAGCATTCATTCATGGAGGTGAATCTTGTCTTAGATTCTACCTCCTCTGTAGAAAAATTGCCCTGGAGACTTAGGGTTGAGCCACTTCCGTCTATTGCCAGTGTCCCTTCCCCTACGTCTTTTGAGTCTCCGCCGCAACTTGAGTTAAAGCCTCTGCCGGCTAATCTCAAGTATGCCTTTTTGGGTAGTAATGACACCTTGCCTGTCATAATATCATCTTCATTGAATCTAGAACAGGAAGGTAAGCTGTTATCGGTTTTGAAAGAGCACAGATTAGCCATAGGGTGGTCGGTCGCTGATTTAAAGGGTATAGACCCGTCAATCTGCCAGCACCGTATCCATCTTGAGGAAGGTGCAAATCCTTCTAGAGATGCCCAACGTAAGTTAAACCCGAATATGAAGGAGGTAGTCAAAAAGGAAGTTTTAAAGTTGTTGGATGCGGGTATCATTTACCCAATTTCTGATAGTGAGTGGGTTTCCCCTACTCAATTGGTTCCTAAAAAGTCTGGGATTACTGTTATAGCGAATGAGGAGGGTATTCTAGTCCCTACAAGAGCTACCACTGGTTGGAGAGTCTGTATAGACTATAGAAAGTTAAATTCCAAGACTAGGAAAGACCACTTCCCACTGCCTTACATTGACCAAATTTTAGAGAGGTTATCTAGGCAGAGTTTCTATTGCTTCTTAGATGGATATTCAGGGTATAACCAAATAGCGGTTTACCCTGAGGATCAGGAGAAAACTACATTTACCTGTCCATTCGGGACATTTGCATTTAGGCGTATGTCTTTTGGCCTATGTAATGCCCTGAGCACGTTCCAAAGATGTATGACTTCTATCTTTTCTGACATGATAGGAGAATATTTAATAGTGTTTATGGATGATTTTTCTGTTTTCGGTCCTTCTTTTGATGAATGCCTGTCTAATCTCTCAAAAGTGCTTAAGAGATGTTGTGAGACTAATCTTGTTCTTAGTTGGGAGAAGAGCCATTTCATGGTTCGTGAGGGCATCGTGCTTGGGCATATAGTATCTAGTAGGGGGATAGAGGTTGACAAGGCTAAGGTTGACTTAATTGCAAAATTACCTCCTCCCACTACTGTTAGGCAAATCCGGTCCTTCCTTGGACATGCAGGATTTTACAGGCGTTTTATTAAAGACTTTAGCAAAATAGCAAAACCAATGTACAATCTGCTTGCTAAAGATATAGAGTTTGATTTTGATAAAGCCTGTTTAGAGTCCTTCAATAAATTGCGAGTAATGTTGACCTCGGCACCTATCATGCGAGCTCCCGATTGGTCACTTCCTTTCGAGCTGATGTGTGATGCCTCTGATTATGCTGTGGGGGCAGTGTTGGGTCAGAGGGTAGATAAGGCCCCATATGTTATATACTATGCAAGCAAAACCTTGAATGAAGCTCAGTTAAATTACACTACGACTGAAAAAGAAATGCTTGCAGTAGTTTTTGCGCTTGATAAATTCTGATCCTATCTTTGGGGATCGAAGACCATTGTGTACTCAGATCATGCCGCCTTGCGGTACCTGCTCTCTAAAAAAGAGACAAAGCCTAAACTGATTAGGTGGATTCTCTTATTGCAAGAATTTGATTTTGAGATCAGGGATAAAAAAGGGTCTGAGAATGTTGTTGCTGACCACCTTTCTAGGATAGTAGTAGAAGAAGAGAGTGACCCCACGCCTATTAGGGATTCTTTCCCTGATGAGCAGCTTTTCGTTGTCACTCATTCTACTTTACCTTGGTACGTTCATATAATGAATTATCATGCCACAAACCTTGTACCATCTCTTTGGTCGAAACAGGAAAAGGATCGGTTCTTTTCTCAGATAAAATTTTATTATTGGGAAGACCCTCTCCTGTTTAGGTACTGTGCTGACCAGGTTATACGTATGTGTATTCCGGAAGGTGAGATGCAAGACGTTTTGAAGTTCTGCCACACTTTAGCTTGCGGAGGACACTTTAGCTGGAAAAAAACTGCCGCTAAAGTCTTGTAGTGTGGGTTCTACTGGTCCACTTTATTCAAAGATGCATTGGACTTCTGTAAGTCCTGCCAGAATTGCCAGAGAATGAGTTCTATGTCTAGAAGGGATATGATGCCTCTTAACCCTATTTTAATAGTCGAAATTTTCGATGTTTGGGGCATCGACTTCATGGGACCTTTTCCTATTTCGCATGGGTTCGAATACATCCTAGTGGCTGTAGATTACATATCTAAATGGGTAGAAGCAGTAGCCACTAGGACCAATGACCACAAGGTGGTGTTGAAATTCCTTCAAGAGAACACTTTCTCTAGGTTTGGGTTTCCAAGGGCCATCATCAGTGATGGAGGGTCACATTTTAATAATCGACCCTTTGCAACTTTAGTAGCTAAATATTCTATCACTCACAAGGTTGCAACCCCATATCATCCTCAGACTAGCGGGCAAGTAGAGGTTTCGAATAGGGAAATTAAGCATATCCTAGAAAAAACTGTCAGGCCTGATCGTAAGGATTGGTCATTGCGCCTAACTGACGCATTATGGGCCTATAGGACTGCATTTAAAACCCCTATTGGTATGTCTCCGTACCGTTTAGTCTATGGAAAACCTTGTCATCTCCCTGTCGAGCTAGAGCACAAAGCACTTTGGGCCATTATAAAATTTAATTTTGAAATGAAGGAAGCGGGTTCTCACCGCAAGCTTCAATTAAATGAGCTCGAAGAGATTAGGAATGAGGCTTACGAGAGTTCTAAAATCTCTAAAGCCAAAATGAAAGAGTTTCATGACAGACACATCAATAGAAAATCATTTGAACCTAATCAGAAGGTGTGGCTGTTCAACTCCAAATTGAGGCTATTTCCTGGTAAGCTTAGATCTCACTGGGATGGACCCTTTGTAGTGACTAGAGTTACTCCTCACGGTGCTGTTGAAATTCGAAATCCTCGAACTGGTTTGTCCTTCTCTGTGAATGGACAAAGGCTTAAGCCGTTTATTGAGGGTATAACCGATAGTGAGGGCATTAGGGATGGTTTGGTAATTGAGTCTGTCAGTTTGGAATACCCAACCTATCATTTTGATTAAAGTGGAATTTCACATTTGGCTGAAGACGTTAAACTTAGTCCCGCCCCCCTTTCCCTTGTTCTTACACACTCATCTGGTCGTGACATTCTTTTAACATTGAGGACAATGTCTACTTCTAGTTGGGGAGGGTTTGTATATTCTCTTTTCTATGTTAATTTATTTATTCAGTTAAATTGTTATATCAATAATAATTTATTGTTTCTCATTCTTGTGTACATATTATACCATTGATATGTACAGTGATTATTTGTATAGATTTTGATATATTATATGTGGTAAACTGTGAGTTTATTCTTTCATTTATATCATATCTATTTGTTTATTTTTGATACAGTAATTTTAACTTTACTATGATTAGCTTTTATTCAATCTTACACATGCACGAACTTGGTTTAATCTTCGTACTGGGCAATTTGAATATCTGATAAAAACCTGTTATAAAGTGGAGATTGGCGACAAATAATGCAAATTTTGAACCATTTGATCATTTTTGGGACTCAAATATTCATTATATCAATTCAATCCTTGGTTATTGCTTATCTGTCGTATCTTACGTAGATGTTTAATTCGTGCGTATAGTAGAATGCAAATAACTGGATAATCAGTCGAGAATAAATGTGCAATTTTTGAAAAATGATTTAAGGCCATTTTCTTCGAGTCTTTGTGCCATATATATTATTTCTAGAGTATAAGACCCCCGTAGTACCCTAATTTGAGCCTAAAAGTTGCCAAATTTTTTGCGATAAACTTAGCAGCCCTGGGTTACGTTGTGTCTCTTATTTAGTAGTGTATTTAAGTGGTCTGTATATTGAATGTTAATATAAAATAAGCCATTTTTGAAATTTCAAATTCTCAATCTCGCTATCGATAGACCTTATGTCTATCGATAGAAGCCTGAAATTCAAAAAAATAAAACACCTTCACTCGCGGCAGTAGACCCTGGCTATCGATAGCGCTATCTCGCTATCGATAGAGATCTCGTACTTTCACCTGAAAAGGTCCCTTCCCGCGCGAAACTCTTCATTTTCACCACCTTTTTCTCCTGAAAACCTCCATAGCCACCGCACCTCTCCACCTTCCACCTCATTTTCCGGCCATCTCAGGCGTCCGTTTCACTAAAGCTTGATTCCATTGCGATCCTCGCGGCATTCCTCACATTTCTGACCGATCAGAACTGGCGTTTGCTTGACTTCATATTTTCGCCTTACACCACTCCAGTCACTCCGTCAAGGGTAGTTAGTCCGGCAACTTCCTCCTTCTCGACATTTCGTAAGTTCTCATTCCCTTTCTAAAAAATTTGAACTTTTCTGAATGGCTTAGTTTTGTTCAATATGAAATAGCATAAGGAGTTTACGTACGTAGGATTTGCATGTAATAGTTGATAAAAATATGTTGAGTTTTGAGTTTTGACATTTATTATAATACACTAGTCCGTATTATGCCTGTTGCACTGCGTTGAGTTGGGATTGATGCCTGGATGATAGGCGGTTGTGGAGTTATGGTAAGGCCTGGACATTAGGCTATGCATGAGCATGCATACTACTGTATGTGTGTTTGGAGGTGTTAATGAATGATGCCTGGATGATAGGCCAGTTCTGAAATTTGGGATGGGTTATAAAGATATCTTGTGGGTAACCACTTGCTGTGTTGTTCGTTTGATCCCTTTTGAAAAAAATGTTATGATTATCTCTGCAAATTATTTTTAGTGCTGACTGTGGTTCTATCTGCTGCCGTGTGTGTATGTGATAAAAATTGTACAGAGCTATGGTTCGCCAAAAGACCACTAGCAAGCCCCATGAGAAGGGCGTGGCGTTTCAGGAGCCAGTTCAGAGACCGAGGAGGTTTACAGATACGAGCAGGGGCAAGGCCCAGCGCACACAGCTAGATACGTCGGACAGTTCTGAGTCCAACATACCAGCAGCTCCCATTCGGAGACCCTCATCTAGAGGGCAATCATTTGCACAACCATTAGAGAGTGCGCCTCCAACTAGTTCACAATTTGTGGAGGAGGAGTTTATTTATGAGCACCCTGATATTGGCGAGACTGGCGAGCCTCGCATGACTCGCGAGTTTGAGAGCTATGCACAGACCGAGGCTGGGTCGAAGAGACTACCGACTCGACGAGCTCCAAACCGTGGCCAGTGATCCTGTCCGCGAAGAACTTCAATGTCGAGCGATACGTCGACCCGAAAGCCTTCGGATATGAAGGCTTACTTGTGGAGACCCTACAGGACAGACACCTCAGCACCTGGCTGAGGAAGGGTGCAGGTTATATGGCCAGTGTTGTGCGTCAGTTCTATACATCAGCACACATGGCATAGGATCAGCCACAGACACTCAGGGTCGAGGTTGGAGGCCGCATTGTCCAGTTTACTCCAGACGACATCGCTACCTATTTGGGGTGCGAGCGTCCACTCACGACAGAGGTGGAGGGCAGTTATTTAGAGCTGACAGAGAGTCAGTGTGCAGATATGGTGTGTGTGGACCATGAGTTATTCGATGGACTGCACTTCACGACCGGGAACATGCACCCACCCTACGCAGCTATGAATAAGCTGCTCTATTGCAATCTGCGAGCGAGGGGTACTGATTCACAGATCCCCGTGGAGTCTGTGCGGTTGCTGCTAGAGTTCTTGAGTGACCACGAGATGGATATCACCTTGTTGATATTTAGCGAGATCCGTACATTTGTTGCCATGCAGCCACGCAACAACATGCCGTACCCCCAGATGATTACAGCTTTTGCATTGGGTGCGGGTGTTGTGTCTGATGAGCCGCAGCGGTGGGGTGAGGGACCTATTACCCCCACTACGATAGCTAGGAGTATGGCAGCTCGGCGGAAGAGGCCACGTACAGAGACAGCTGACCCATCAGAGCCTGCTCCAGCTTCTACCTCGCAGCCATCAGCTACTCCAGCTCCGACTCCTGCTGCACCTACTATGCCAGCTGCATCATCTGCCGGCTCTCAGGATTTGTTACTTCAGGTCTTGGAGGGGCGGAGATCAGTGATGCAGACTCAGCAGATACAGTCAGCTCAGTTAGACCGTCAGTCCACGCAGCTTGACAGATAGTCTGTACAGATGGAGAGACACTCTGCTCAGCTCCAGGCTATGTGGAGACGGATGGACGGCGAGCCGATTTCTGAGGCCGACCGCGCGTTATTTTATGAGCCACAGCTTGCTGCTGGATTTGACGTCCCACCTGGTGATGATGAGATGAGGGATGATGCTCAGCCTTGAGCTTGGGTAGTTGTTCTTTTTGGAGGAATAAGTGTTTCTTTTTGGTTTGAATTTTAAAGTTGTTTTTCAGGGTTAGTATAGGGTATTTAGGATGGTTT
>JAESVK010000711.1:614290-629863 GCA_017140935.1 Hamamelis virginiana | reverse complement strand
ATGTGGACTCACACCACCTAAAGCCCCGTCCGCGAGGCTGGTCCACACCACCATACATAATTACTATATTGAGGATTTTATAATATAAGTTGTATAATTGATATTCAATGGGCTTCTCACCCAAGTTCCGCTCATTCCACTAAATTAATCACGTTTTTAACCAGCTTTATTAAAATTCGGTATTTTCGGTTCGACCCAATCGGAGCACTTTTCACCACCAAGTTAATTTGACATTATTCTTTCAACTTAATTAATTCTAATAGTCTTTTATTATAAACCTGCATTTTCCCAGTGGTTCGACACCCGTGCTCACTAGTCGCAATTGAATTGAGATTAACAATCACGCGGTTTTATAAATATATTAATCTTGATCACTAACAAGGAATAATCTCCCTTATTCTATAAAGCGATCACAAGTACACTGAACGTGACCAATATGAGTACAGCTTATGGAATTCTATTTGCATGTCAAAAGTTGCTCATGTGTATAGTCACTTTAGTAATCCTTAGACCTGAGACACCACAAGTTGCCTTATGCATGAGTTGCTACAGTTTGATAGTATCTCGTACACCCTTAACCATCAGGGTATAATCGGTACTTATTGGCTATAGTGAATTATGTATGAAGATAGGTGGGTGTACAATAAGGAATCACACCCCTAATATGAAAGGGTGAATGTCATAGTTACTTCACAAATACTATCTCAATAAAGTCTTTGGCCAAAGCAGATGGTAACCAAGAAAAGAGTTTTCAAGGGTTAACCTAATTGAGATTAATTTTGGTGGAAAGGTGACATAAGATTAAGTTAGGGTTTTACATGTATCCATACATAACTAACTTAATTATGGCATGTTTAGTGAAGGATTACCTAAATCATAAAGGGTTCATTTATATTCATATATTCATCCACACCTAGGGTACGTCTGCGAACCAGCGACCTAAGGATTTAGAGGCCGTTCACTTAATCATTGTGGATTATGAATGATATTTATCCATCTCGATTTATCCTTTTCTCTTATCCACTCAAGATTGGGTTTTTGAAAAAGGATAAAAGTTTGAGAAAAACTTGGAGTCGTCACCTTATTTTTAAGGAATAAGGAAACCATAAAAAAGAGTTTTATTTTCAATAAAACAATGACCCCATATTTTGGAAAAGCATGGTCTTCAAATCAAAGTTGGATTCGGGGGCTAGGTTATGAAGTGGGAAGGTTCCAAGGAACTCCTTGAAGGCACCCACCTCATCCTAATTAAAGGTCTCCTAATTAATTTTGGGCTTTATCAAAATCTTATCATGACAATCTTATTTATCTAATCAACCATAAAATATGATAAATAATACTAGAAAATAAATAATAATAATAAAAAAGAATTAAAATCCTAAAGACCTTAGGAGACATAGAGTTATCTTAAGACTAGACTTGCGCCCTATTGACTGCCTACGTACCTTACCAATTTCTTGATAAGAATCAAAGTCCACGTAGTTCGATTACTTAGGACTCTCCTATTGTAATGAATCACATAGTCGAAGAGACTCTATCTTAACCAGTACTCTAGCTTCAAGAGTTGGAGTTTGATTAAAACACTTTCTCATGATAGATGGAATTTCATTCCAATTTGAATTCTTTCAAAATCACTTTTTAGAACCCTTCTCGAAGTAGATTCCTAAATAAAATAGAACTCTATTCCTATTGTAATTCTTACAACAAAGAACAGTCCTAAGTGGGGTCAAGTGACCCCCTAATCCTAGGGTTTCTAGCTAATCCTAGGTTAATCTAAACACCTAAAACACTAAATAATGCATGCTAGAATTTATGAAAAACACACTAAAAAATGCAATAAAGAATGTAAACTATGCATGAAAAATGTCCTAAATGCAATCTAAGTTATCTATGTGAACCTAGGCATATTTCTAAGTTAGTTTAGATCCTAAAAATGATTTTTAATCCACTTTAAGGTTACTTTTAAACCTTGGACATATTTAAATGCATCTTTAAAATGGGATTAAAACTCATGGAAATAAGGAATAAAAAAGGTGTAAATGATCTAATATGCAACCTAATATGATATACTAAGATTACCACATGTAAAACTATACAAAAAATGATTTAAAAATGATGATTAAGTCACATTAAAGTGGATATTCAAATCTGGACAATTTTGAATACACATTTCAAATGGCTTTAAAACCATTATTAGTTCACCAAAAATAAGTATTAATATGCATACTAAACAATAAACTAAGACCCTATATGCAAAACTATTTTAAACAATCAAAACTCTACTAAGTTAATCATGCAAATATTATGAACCCAAAAAAATTACATGCTAACCAATCTATATGAAACTAGCCTTTACTTCTAACCTTTGAATACCCGACTTAGGCATCCATCCCTAGCATGGTATAGACATAGAAGAAGAATGAAAGAGAAGAAGAAGAAAAAGAAGAAGAAGAAGAAGAAATGCAAACTCTTATCAAAACACTATGATTAATTGTACTAACCTTTTTGCCTTCTTTTCCTTTGCTCCTAGCTTCTTCTTTAACCTCCAAAGACTTCAAAAATGTGGCTAAGATTGCTATTGAGGGCTGGTGCAATGCTCCAAGCCTCTACTCTCCAAATTAGCTCTCTAAATGTCTTATATTTTCCCCTATAACTGATTTCAGGGCCCTCTATTTATAGAAGAGCTTCAAATTGATCAATGACTCACATTGAAACTCTTAGGAATGATCGAAGGGTCATAATCCAGTCTTCTAAGGTCTCAAAGTTCGTCCTTGAGTCCCCAAGGCCGAGCTAGACACTTGGCAAAGTCCTAGGAATCCAAAAGACTGAAAAATAGCAGGTATAGGCCAAATGCTCGGGTGACCATCCACCTTGGGATGGTTGGCCATCCGTCATGGATGGTTGGCCGTCCCTTGGGGGATAGTCATCGAGCTTTTAAGCCTAATTTCCCCTATGTGGGCCTATCTCGGCCCATTTTAAGTCCAAATTCAACAATTTAAGCACCAAAACGATCGTGATTCAATTCTCTATGTTTTGAGAAGTGTTTGAAGTGAAAATGCATTGACCAAAGTCAAATTTTTGGGAAAAGGTCAACTGATTAGCTGTTTAGGGCCTGCCGGGCCCAAATTAGGGTTTTGAAATTTGCTAACCAATCGCTCTCAAAATCATTTCTTCTTCTCGAAATAAGTTTTAAAACATTTTAAGAAAATGTTTTAAAGCCTTTGAAGGCTTTGGTTTGATAAAAAGATTGAATCACAGTCATTCCCGGTTGAAACCCTAATCTGAGCTTAAAAGGGCCTTTTGAGCCTTAAGAGCCAAACATGAGCTCAGAGGCTCAACAGACCTTGCCACTGATCAACTTAGCTACCAAACACATCCTAAATATCAATGTCAAAGTCTCAAGACTACCCGGGACAAGATCGACAGTCATTCAGAGCTTTTGTGATCAAAAGGACAGTACTGCCCTTTAAGTCACAAAATGCCTTATATTCTATCAAGCCTGACTCAGAATGCTATGAGATTTGACAGGAAAATTCCTAGACTCTCTAAAAACTAAATGCAAAAAATAACCGACTCAATCTGACCTAAAAACCTACATGCAATAATGACCTCTATCTAACTGCTCACAAGGGTAAAACTGGCAACTTAGGGTTTTAACACTCCTATTTCACCTCAAATCACAGAAAACCATTAATGACCCTTCCCATGGTAAAAAATGGATGTCTACAATGTCATGATATGTTGCTAGATGTCACTCATGACTAGTGTAGGCCTAATGACAAGTGTTATCATTGAGGAAAAAATTGGAATTGTTCCAATTGAACCATAAATAGAAAGTTTCTATTTTGGGTGACATGAGATGTCCCTAAGCCACTACTAGGTTGGATGAACTCAATGGGTCACACACACAAGGGTATAAGTGAGTCACTTAAATTAGGAGAGAGAAATATTCTTATTTATTATTGTTTATGTCCTTATTATTAAGTGTTAATAAAAGAGGGACTAAATAATAAATACAAGGAATATTTACTATATATATGTGATGGTAGGTCAAGCTAGCACTAAGCAACCTATCATCATAAAAGAGGAGGACAAAACCATAGAGGCCGTGAACCCCCTTGGGATTCTCTCTCTAGCCGCTACTCTCTCTCTCTCTCTCTCCATGCTTGCCTCTTCTCAAGAGTTGTGTAGGTGCAAGAGTTTATGTGGTCTTATGTTCTTGTGGATACAGTTGGAGCCTACCATACACTTTAGAGCTCAGAGACTCGGAGGATTGCTTCTCAAAGGAATACAAGTAAGCTTTTAATTTATGTTAAATTAATTGTTTTGATTCGATTCATCGTTTGAGTTCATCATTGGGATGATTACCATGAAAAAATTTTTATTATTTACATTCCACTGCGTTCCCTATGCGTAATCTTTCAGATCCATATGGTATTGACTCCCAGGTTAATGAATGTATATAATATTGAATTCAGGGAAGATAATCGAGGCACATTATCGACTCAACTAACTCCAAGACAACACGAGTCGCACTAAAAATGCTGCAGCTTATTCAAAGACTATGAAAATAGTGGCTGCTAATGTTGAATAGATGGTAGAAGCAATGGAGCGAAAGACTGAACTTGAAATTCAAAAACCTAAAGCTAAACAGAGAGCGACCACCATCAATCCCCATGCATTACTCTAGGCACTACAAGAAATTGAAGGATTGAATGGAGATGTTGTTGCGACAGCGTTTGAGACCCTCTTAGCTTACAACATTAAAGCAAAGGTTTTTATGTCATATTCACCTAACATGCAGATTAGATTCCTTCAAAAGCACTTTTGTGGGCACGGTTCTAATGGTTGCAATTATTATTTTGATGCTTTATGAAATAATATTTATTGTTTAATTATATGCTTTAAGTACATTATCGATTGTGTCATGTTAGACACAATTTCTTTTAGGCATGTTTTAATTTAGTTTTAGTAAGGGTAGTTATGTTAGGAACTATTATTTCTGTTCTTTATTTATTTATTTATTTATTTTATTTTTTAGCTTCTATGTAGTATTTATTATGCCTTTTAATTTTAATTTCCTTAAATAATTACCCGATTCTCACTACTTTGAAAAATTTACTATTTGATGATTTTTTATATATATATAGCTCTACATCTGTTATGAATTATATATTAAAATGATTCTTTATATATTTTTCTTATTATTTATTTATTTGGTTCGGGTGGTGCAACAACGCAAGGAAGGATTGTTTGAAGCTTAAGTTCAAATAAAAAATTAAAATATATGCTATTATATTTAACTGACTTTATTGATAATCAAACGATGAAATTTTCCTATAAACTTTTCCTGCTAAGCAAATATATGCGGGAAAAGCTATTTTCTTTTACTTTACTTTCCTATATTTTACTTTCCCGCATGACTTTCTTGTCAACCAAATGGAACCCTGAGGGTTTTCCATTTAAAAATATGGTGTCCCCGCTATGTGTTTGATGTTGTCTCATAATCATATGTTTAGATCTAGATTTTATGCATGCTTATGCATGGTTGATGTTTGTAATTCATTAATCTCGATTTAGTATAGTTCATAGTTAGTAGATCTGAGTTTTTAAGCTTCTATGGTGATAAATTCTTCTATTGAACATATTTTATCACTCAAAAAAATTGAATAACAAAATTTCAATACATTCATTTAATTCTTATTAGAATTTATGACATTTTTTTTAAAAAAAAAAAAAAAAAAAAAAAAAGTTCTAAGCCATTGGCTTTTAAATAGGAGAAGTATATGGCATGGGCAAAAAAGAATTCTATTTAAACTAAAAATTCTAAAAAAGTCATCTTGAAAATTATGATTGGAGGCTCAAAAAGTAGCACAACCAGCATAAGTTCTGCCACAGTTTGCACTAGATAACCCATTTATTCGGTTCTCCCACGTTTTTTAAGAAGCAATGAGGTGAGTTTTTGAATATCTGATCTCCACGTTAATTTAAAGAGGGGGAGCATCCCAACTCAATTCATCCTATATAGGCAGAGCTTTTCTTCAATTGGAAAAGTTGGATTTGGTATCTCAAACTTGTTCTATTTTATGATTGATCGCAATCTTTGAAGGCACAAATACCAATCCACAACTTTTTGGATTCCCAACTCACAAATCAACTAAAAAAACTCAAACTCAAAAGTCTAAAAACGTGTGAAACAAGACCAATCTCACCTAAAACAGAAATTAAAACAGATATGCTAAAACAATATCACAACAATAATATAAGCATAAGTAATAATTAATACATGAAGACAAAAATTTATGTGGAAACCCTTTCGAGAAAAAACCATGGAAGGGGTATCAAGCAATCCACTAGGAATGAAAAGATTTGCAAAGATTTACAAAGGTTACTGACAAGTAGCACTTAATCCCAAGCCTAAATGTACTCAAGACCTCACCAATCCAAGCTCCATGGATCCTCCTTCTCTAGAGCTTGCTCATCACCAAGTTAAGGGCTCACTTTGAAACTCCATCAAAGTTACCTTGAAGATCCATCAAGGCCATAAGGAAGCTTTGTTCTCCACCAAAGAATCCTCACCAAGAAGTATAATAACTGTTTCAAGGTTTCTACTAACCTAGGGATATAAGCTTGAAGGATTCAAGCATATGATGCTTAAGGCATAGCATAGGAATAAAATAAAGAATGAGAGATAATGAATATAATCTTCTAAGATTCTTACTCTCAAGTTTGGTGTCTTAGGAGTTGCCTGATGAATGGTATTTATAGGTCTCTAGCACTCCTAAGACTAGTATGAAAGAGTGTGAATGCATGCTGCGCACCAGAGTTGACTAAAAGAATGTTGGGACAGAAATTTGGTTCGATCCAAGAAATTCTGGATCGATCCAATTTGCTAGAAATGCATATAACAAAATGCAAACATGAAATGGATCGATTTTAAAACATATTTTCAGGCAATCTGGATCGATCCAGAAAATCTTGGATTGATCCAAGCTTGCTGAAAATCAAACATTTGAAAGTTAAGGTTAGGTAAGAACATACCTAATGAACATGAGAAAGTTAGCCTAACTTATTTTCAACAAAACTCATTCATACAAGATTCCAAGAGACAAAAAGAATGTTCCCTCAAGACAATAAAGTTTGTCTCTTCAAAGTTGTTTCCAATAAAACACATTCACACACAACATGCCAAACTATGCTTGACAAGAATCTGGAAATTAATAAAACAAAAGCAAACATGAATTTCCAATGTCCACTAATATGCATGCAGTTCTAACCTTCTAGGTTTATTGAACTAGGTTTCTAGGTCACTTACCTTGCCTAGAATTGCTGAGAACTCCCTTATAACTTCAACTAGACATTCTTTGCTCATTTGAGCTTGAGTTAGGATCCATGAAGACTTGAGTACATGACTATAACTTTATTACAACTCAAACCAATATTTTGAAACAAAACTAACCAACACTCAAAAACCTAACACAAACTATAAGAAACCAAAAAAATTATATGGCAAGCATAGTAATAGCACACCAATTTATAATCTACATGTAGAAAGGTAAGCATCCAATAATGAACCTTCTCGTAGTATCAAAAAGCAAGCTCTCAATGTCTTTGAGGGTGGCTTCATAATTCTTTATGCTAGAGGCATTCCAACAAGATGAAGTGCGCCTGTGGTTTAAAGATCCAACTCGAAAACTTCTTTGCCCACTTCAAATCTTTCTTACTCCTCCCAAGCTTGCCTCAATAGTGTGAGCGTAAGAGGGATCAGATTCACTCGTAACAATGAATGTATCATGACTGCTAGAGATGACAGTTTGCCTTGATGATCCACTTGACAGCCCATAAAAACGAAGCTGGGTAACTGTATGATCCAAAGTATATTGGTATAGTTTTAAGAAAATGCCAAGGATCAAATCACACAATATCATTATTTGAGGGAAGCAATGCTATCACATTCAAGGTTTACCAATATGTAATGAAATTAGAGAGACAAATCCCAAAGAAGGCAAAAAATAAATAAAAAATAAAAAATAACAATAACAATGAGCTTCACATTTAAAAAAAAAAAAAAAAAAGATTTTAGTAAGCTAATATAAGAAAATAGAATTGCTTTCATCACAAGCCTTTGATAATTGTTTGCTAGTAGTACCAATATTTAAATTGTACTTTACACTCTTATATGTCAAGCATAAAACAACTCTGCAGTATTCTATACACGACTTCAACTAAAGCCTAGAAAATGGGAAGCCCAAAATCTCTTATACCTAGAGCTAACAAGTTTTCAAATCTTATTACACAAAATAAGTGTGAACCATTGAGGTTCGAGGCCCAAATTAGCGAAATTGGGTTTTTGAAAAGACAAAAAGTCGTCAGTTTATTTTTAAGGAATAAGGAAACCTTAAAAAAAATGTTTTATTTTATTCAAAACAAAACAACTCTATATTTTTGGAAAAGCATGTCAAAGAATCAAAGATGGATTCGGGACTAGGTTATGACGTGAGAAGGTTCCAAGAAACATCTTGTAAGCACCCACTTTACCCTAATTAAAGGTCCCTTAATTTACTTGCGCTATTTAAAATCTTATGCAAATAACTCTTACTAACCAAAACAAATAATAAAAAGAAAATCAAACCAACCCTAAAACCTAGGACACTTAGTATCATAGTGCAGACTTGAGCTCTATTAGTGCATTCATATCTAATTACTAGTTTCCTAATAAGCTTCAAAGTCCACGTAGTTCGAAATAACATAGGATTCATCCTATTGTAAGGAACTACATTCATGCAAAACCTTATTTAAAGGCTTATCTTTCGACATTCCTAACTCATTTAAAACTCTATTCTAGAAAGATTTTGTTCTGAAAAATAACTCTTTTTTGTTTTTTTTTTTTTGAGATTTTAATCTTGAAAAGAACTATTATTTGAAAATTCTATTTGAAATACAACTCTATCCCAAGATTTTCATTAAAACTAGGTTTTATCCTTAAAGGTATTGATTTTGAAAAAAAAAACTCTTAATCAAAGAGTGTTCTACTTTGAAAATAACTCTTTTTCAAAGAGTTCAATTTGACTCTGAAAATAACTATTTTTCCAAAGAGTTTAATTTTGATGAAAACACTTAAATGCAAAATTTTATTTGAAAACAAAATCATTTGGAAAAAAAGTCTCTCAAGACTAGAATTCCAACTAAGCTAAAAGATATAGTATGATTGTAATTCTTACAATAAAAGAGTCCTACGGAGGTAAGAAACCTTTCATAGCCTAGGGTTTCTAAACTACACTTAACTTAATTGTATCTAGAGGCTAAATTCAACCTAAACTAGGGTTAGTTAAGAATCTAAACATGTTTCTAAGTTAATATGCAATTTTGGACAGCAAAAAAAATTACTAAAAACATGCTTGAAATCAATACAAATACATGCTAAAAAAATAAAGAATCTATCCTAATGATTTCTAATGGACCTAGAGTGCAATTTCTATGTTAAAAATCATTCAAAACGTGTTTTAAAAGAATATTTAACATTCTGTCCAGAATTTTAAACATATTTTAAACCATATTTTAAATGTCTTAAACATGCTAAAAAATATGAAAAATACTAACTAACACAATCCTATATGTTATTATGCAAAACTATACTTAAAATCATGTAAAAAATGACCATAAGGGTCTCAAATTAAAACTAATATGCAAAATAACTGACATGCTATCATTATGCATATATCAAAAAGCTAAAATAAACATTCAATGATGAATAAATACAAGGGAAGGGACTTATATTGTGCAACCGCTCCCTCGTCCATAGTTTTATATCAAACAATCAAGTTCAATAAAAATAAACACAAGGGAAGAGACTTACATTATGCAATCACTCCCTTATCCATAGTTTTATATCAACCAAAGCATTCAATCATCTCATGTAAACTTCAACATTCCAAACATAAGCATATGACAAACCCTAATTTCTATTCATGCCTTCTAAACTTAAAAACAACGTAAACACCCTATCATGCATACTAAAAACTGAAAATAAATACAAGTCCTAATATGCTCCTATATGCAATAATAAACCCTAATCATGCATACCATTCTAAACAAAAGAAAAGAACAATTCCTATCATGCTTTCTAACATGAAATAACATGCTTACTAACATGAACTAATATAAAACCATATATGCAGTCACATAAAATAACAAAACTATGTATGCAAACCTTAATATGCAAACCCTAATATGCAAACTTTAACATGCAAACCCTAACATGACATATCCTACTCATGACTATATCCTACTCATGCTTTCTAGTTTCAAAGAAAAGAAGAAATAAGAAGGAGGAGAATAACAAAACTAAAAGACTAGAAGACATTAAAGCTAACCTCTAGCATGTTTCTAAACTTAAAAAACAAAAAAAGAGTAGAGGAATAACCTCTTGAAGACTTGAAGTTGTTGGAGTTCCTCCTTTGCTTCTCCTCTTGAAGCTCTCCAAAAGTCTATTTTAAAGAATCAATGCCTAAAACCTTAAGCTAAGGTCTCTATTTATAGAAAATTGGTTCAAGCATGGACGGTCGAGATGAAATGTAATCAAGATGATCCTAGGGTTCATATTGAGTCCCTTAAGGTGTTAGATAATCAAATTATGTCAAAAAATCTGAAAGAAATCGGATAAAAGTCCCCAAAACAAACCAAACTCGAAGTTGGAATCAACTCAGGAGAAGGCCAAAGGTGGCCGTCCAAGGCTTGGATGGTCATCAGAGGCCTCCCTAAAAAATCTCAAGATTTTTAGGAATTTGAGGTATTTTGGGATTCTTCAACTTGTTTTCGATGTATCTTTCTCATTTTAAGTCCAAATTCGATGATTCAAAAGCTAAAATGACCAAGACTTAATTCCCTATGTTTGTATAAGGGTTTGGATTGAAAAATAATTAACCAAATTCAAAGGGTTAGGTTAATCGAGCCGGTTTAGCTGTTATGAGCCATTTTGACTCAAATTAGGGTTTTGAAATTAACTAACCAATTGATCATGAAATGAAACACCACTTCTTAAAACATGTTTTGAAAACAATTTAAGGTTTTGAAAATCATTAATTTTGGAAAAAGGTTGAACTTGGGTCAAATTAGGTCAAAACCCTAATTTTGGTCAATTGCCATGATGAGCCAAATTGATCTCGAACCATGCCATTGCTTGATTAAATCTTCTAACTAGACTCTATACATCGATCCATACGAATTTAATGAAATAAACTAGGACGAATTTGGAGATCAAACGGAAATTATGTGAGAAAAAAAGATCATTATGCCCCTTAAGCCACAAAAGTTCTCATTACCCATCGAGCTTTGATTAGAATGACATGAAATTTGACATGGACATTCCTAGACACTCTAAGAACTAAATTAAAAAAGAATCACTCGATTCCGAGTTAAAAACCTACATAAAATAATAGCCTCTATCTACTTAAGGAAAATAACATTTTAGAGAACTAGGGTTTTGAGACCTCTTTTAATTCTCCAAAGATAATTGGTTATTCTCAACCAATTGAGGAATGAAATGATGACTTATGTTATACAAGTAAAAAATGGGGTGTCTAGTATAAGTTATAGGGAAAAAAAAAAAAAAGCAAAACCTATAGCAAGGATAACCTATTTGTAAGCTAGAAAAGCAAACATAAAACAATAATTATCATAAATTCTAGGCAATGCATATGAAATTCTGAACAAGCTAAGATTTACCTTTTTCTCTCTCCTAAAAATGTAAGCAATATAGCATGCCAAACCAACCTACAATAAACAATACAAAAACTACACTGAACAAATTAATTCTACATCTAATTATGCCTAAAAGCACTAAAATTATACAACCTAGCCATACAAAATAAAAATAAAAACATTTATAATTCAATATTAAGAAAATTCAGAAAGCATGCCATAGCATCTATGAGAATAAGTTAAATATTGTAGATTGACATAAAAGGTGTTAATTTAAAAAGAAATTAAACAAAAATGGAGAAATGACCAAAAGGGAAGGTTGATAAATTCCTTTAAGTACATCATCAAAGGCAAGTAATAAGAAAATTCTTTGAACAGGACCACCATATAAAGAGTTAGTAGGAATTAATTTTATATAACAAGAGAGAATCCAATAAAAATATGAACATTTACATCAATCTAAAAAGAAATCCTAAAAACAACCCGAGTGCCGGTGGCATTGCCAATAGTACGGGGGCATTCTAAATCAAAAGTTCAAAGTTGGGCATACAAAATATCATCCAAGCACCATGTTTAAAAACAACTTACCGCGCGCAATATCTGTGGATTGGCAACTATTGAAGGTATAGTTGAAGATGAAAAAGCACCGCCAACTAAAACATTTGGAGGGGAAGAGTAGGCTGGTGCATCAAACACAGAACGCACCGCATGAAATCATAATCGCCTTTTCTCTAAAATTGGGACTTAAACTCTTATCTCCTCCAACCACTTCAGAGTCAACATTTGTGTAGATTTTGTGCACTAACTCTGTAGCGACAAGGATGTGAACATCACACTCCACCCATGGAAGTTCAGTATCACAGGTGAACATGTTCAATTTACACTATGTTTGGATTGAGAGAGTTGGAGAGAAAAGAAGAGAAACTCATTAAGAGAAGAGAAGAGAAAGTTAAATGACTTTCTCTCCACCTTATTTGGATAGAGAGGGGAGAAAGTTAAATGATTTTCTCTCCACCCTGTTTGGATAGCCTTCATAAGAGAAGAGAAGATAAGATTTTAAGATGTAAATTCCAATATTGCCCTTACTTACATAAAAAGAAAATAAAAGCTAAAGAAGGAAGATAAAGGGCAAAATAGTAAAACTACCCAACACTAAAACCCTTTCTCTTCTCTTCTCTCCATTTCTCTCCGATTTGGAGAAAAAGAAAAAGGCCAACTTTTCTCTCCCCTTTCTCTCCCCCTCCTCCCCTTTCTCTCCAACTCTCTCAATCCAAACGAGAGAAACTTGATAAGTTTCTCTTCTCTTCTCTTCTCTTATCTTCTCTCCAACTCTCTCAATCCAAACAAGTTGTTAGGGTATGAATGGCAATAAGACATTCATCAAGGGTAGGTGAACAAAGTGGTGGAGGAGGTAGCTAAAAATGAGGGACATCATCATCCTTTCATCATTTGTTGCCTTATCCGCCATGCGCAGGGTTTTTAGTGCATGCCGGTCTCAAGGATGATATTTTTTTCGATCATAGTTTAGGGATTGAAAAAATTGAGAAATTGGGGAATTTTAGGGGGGAAAAAAAAGAGGAGGGTAGATTACAGTAGAGTTAGAGAGGAAATCCAAAACCCTAATACCCCATTTGAAAGATTGTAAAATCAAAATGGGTTAAAAGAAACGCTAATATTGGAAGATGACCATTTGACTGACCACTTCTTCGTTCGAACGACAAATAACCCCATTCGAATGGCATCATTATTTTTCCTCAATAATTTCCACGGAGGCTCCAATGTGGCAGCCGAGCTAGCCATGTAAACTTTCCATCTATTCGACAAATGTCTTTTTCTAATTTAACCTTAATTGAAAATAATTAAATAGCTTGGGTGCTTAATTTGAAAAAAACAATTTTTTAGGTATCAAATTGAATGGACTCCCAAAGCACAAAGTACTAAAGTGCAATTAACCCTTAAAATTATAATGAGCTTATCAAATTGAGTAATACTTTACTCAAGGACACTTGGTTAATTTCTCTAATACCTTGAAAACAATTTAAAGTCTAAAAGAAAACAAATAAAGAGCTACAGAGCAACAAAATTTATATAATTTGGGCAGTGCCATTCCCCCACAATTAATAGACAGCGTCTAGGGTTACATGTTGTTTTATTAAATTGTCCCTCTTAATTTAATTTACAATAAGATACCCTTATTCTTGGGGTGCTAGAAATACAAGAGGAAGCCTAAAGAAAGAATTCAACATGATGATGAGGGGGTCGTAGAAGTAAATCCATGTATCATTTCACTCAATTTTCAATCGATTTATTCCAATCAATGCCATAGATTTCTCCAATCATGGGTTTCTAAGGAACTAGTTTTATTCAATAATAGTACCATGTCCTGGAATTCATTTAATCTGTCATATGGAGACCTCATTATTAATGCACCCATGATGGCATTCTTATAATAGCTTTTCTCTTAAGGGTCAGGTTCCTTCACAGCTCTTTTTTATCACTAGTTTTATCGTTCGTACGTTTTCAAAATGCTAATATGGATCGAATATTTTGAGAAATCAACCATTGGATTAGATACCATTTTTATGTATGGCATGTACGCAAAAAATCACAATGATCCAATGGTCGGATTTTAATACTTTAAAAAATGTTATAACAAAAAATGTGATGTTTCTAACTAAAAAATATATATATAAAATAGATTTTCCAATCACTTTTTTCAAAATCTAACTGTTGGATCATTGTCATTCTTGGCATGCATGATATGTATAAAAAAATTATCTAATCCAATAGTCGATCGGTTTTTCAAAATATTCGACCTGTTTTAAGAATGAGAAGTAAAAATAGTGATAAAATAAAACTCAACATTTCTTCAAATATAACTAAACATTTCCAAAATGGATTCATAAGAAATAAATGAAAGAGAATAAAAAACATTCATATAAAGGGTAGGATAGAAGAAAATCCTTGCTTTGGTGAAAAGGGATCAATCAATCGGTTGACTGCCTGAAAACAAATCTCAGCCAGTTGATCAGTCAACTTCCTGCAAACAACCATACCTCTCAGTACTTTAATCGATCAAATGGTCAACCCATTGATCAAACAATTGTTTGATTTTTTTTTTTTTGAAATAAAATGTCAATTTTCAATTTAATAAAAATCAAAATATCCAAAATTACTCTAGTGTGTGTTGCAGTCAAATGTTAATGTGGCACTGGCAGATGAGATTGTCGCAGTCAAATATTACGGTAGCGCAGGTAGATGAGATTTAAGGAAATAAAGTTGCCCTTTCACTAACAACTTAAGCTTTTGGTGTAATGATAATCACTTGATCCTAACAATTGGTATATATCAGAGCTAAGTCTCCGTTTCGACTCCCCAAAGGTAGGGCATGGTGTGCACGGTGCTGGGGGATTGTTGGCCTAGGTAAGGACTAGCAATCTTGTGTGTGTCATAATCCGAATGTTACCGTGGCACTTAAACTTTTGGTAAGCGCTTGATCCTAACACAATTAGTTACATATCAAAGATATTTTAAAATACAGACTTTATTTTAAATAAATTTGGATAATGTTATTGTAAGATCTATTTGTTGCTTTCATGTTAGGTTTAAGTAGATGATTCAACAACAAATAGCTCTTGCAATAGTGATTCTCCAAAATTATGTATCACTTTAATTACAGGCATTATGTGAGGTAAGGTTCAATTGAGTAAGGATTGTGAGTTCCTTTACAAAACAAAACCTCATTGGCTAACGAAACTTTGATGTAGAAAACCGAACCCTGCATTTCATGTAAATAAATTGTAAACTTGTATAAAGTTTTAGGGTGTTGTTGGCGGCAAACCGGTTCTTTAGAAAGATGTGTGTGAATTGCGG
>JAESVK010000711.1:591648-609290 GCA_017140935.1 Hamamelis virginiana | reverse complement strand
GACTTTCAGCCTTCACAATCATTGACCGATTTTTAGTGTGGTAACAGGTGTCCAATGGAAAAAAAAATGACAATAAAAATATAACTTAGGAGTGCTGTTAGTTTGATGGAATTTTTTAACTAGCCTAATTACCAAGTAACGAAGTAGCTGCCATCCTTTGTTTATCATAAATTTATTGAGAAAAATGTGCATTTTTCATTCTTTATAGCATCTCCAATGTGGTGTTTCCATTAATCGGGCCTTTCATTTCCATAATTGGGAGTGTTGCAGTGCCAAAATGGGAGCCATAAATGGCATCCCATATTTGGCAAAACTATGCTCTAATGGGGAGCTTCCATACTTGATTCCATTATGCTCCAATGGGCTTTAAATTGGAACTTCTATGTTATAGGATTATTTGGAGGAGATTGTAATTGCTAAATATTTTCCAAATACGGGAAATATTGATGCCATTGCCAAATTTGGGAGCCATGAATGGCATTCCATTAGAGCACTTTTTTTTTTTGGGGGGGGGGGGGGCAGCTACCAAAAATTTGGAATGGCAATCCACTATGGAAGGGATTACCATTAGAGGTACAACTCAGATCGGACCGGATTGAGGGTAAATGAGAACCAATATGAACTAATTCGAATTAGGCTTTCAAGGACCAGGACCAATACTAATTTAATTCGAATCGATTCTAAACTAATCCTAATTCAATTCGGATTGAACCACAGTTCTTCATTAAAAGAATAGTGAATTAAAATTTTAAAAAATTCCCTAATATTCAATTATAGCTACATATATAAGGACTTGATTTTTTTTCTTTTATAACTAGTAACAATGGAAAATTCATACTTCCACATAATTAAACAATTAAACAAAATAACAATTAAGTATTAACCATTATGTAAAGTAACAATAAATAACATAAAAAAAGTTTAGTCCAATAATCCAAAATAAACCTCCAAAAGGAGAAAAAATTTTGATACAAGAAAACAAACAAAACCATAATAATTACCATATATTTATATACAAAAAAATCCGAAATACTAACAAGAAATTAAATATCTTACTTATGTAAGTCATGCATACCAAAAATCAAATTGATCCAACATTCAGATTTTAAAATATCTCACTATTAAAAATTCTAATATTTCTTAAAACATCATAGTATAATAATTTTTCACAGTGACATTTTTCAAAACCGATCATAGGATCACTGTGATTTTTTGCATTCATGACATACATAACTAGGGACTTAAATTCGGATTTCAGATTGGATATGTTCCTAAAAGGCCAAATCCGATGACTGGTTCGAATTGAATTTGGATATAAGAATTGGAACCAGGACCAATCCGAATTCAATTCGGATCGGATCGGTTCGGTTCTGATCTGGTCCGAAATGACCACATCAGACCGGTTCTCGATTTGACCCGTTCTGAGTTGCACACCTAATAACCATGGCCAAATTTGGGAGCAATTGCAAAAAAACTACTTCAATGGGTTGCTATCTATGGTTCTCAAATTGGGCAATGACATCATCAATGCTTTCCATATTTTGGTATTTTTTGGGTAACGACTATCTTCTCCCAAATAGTCTACATTGGATTTTCTTCTAATTTAAAGTCCATTAGAACACAATGGTACGAAAATAGCTCCGATTTTGACATTGTAGCATTTCCAAATATGAAAATGGGAATCCCACATGAGAGCTCCCATTGGAGATGCTCTTACAATTCAAACAATGGGCTAGCTTTTATAACCTCTGAAAAGGAAAGAAAGGAATATATTAAACATCTATTTGTATTAATACAAAATTATTAATTATCATATGTCTTTTTCCTCGGTTGCCCTTTTAGAGTTTTATTAATCACCTTCCATTTTAGAGATCAATATATTAAATATGAAAGGCTAATTTCCTACTTATATATATTGCCTGAAAACTTTTGAAAAAATCTTAAAATCCCATTGTGATAGATTCATTTATTAAATAAATTTTAAAATCATTTCGTCATAAAATAGAATTATAATTAATTACACCAATAATTAACCACTCAATTAATGCATTGTTTAATTTCCCACTAGCCTCATCTATCTCCATATCTTTCATTTTAGTAAATGGTCATTGATGAAGACGTGATATCTCTTTCACCCCAATAATCTCAATTAAGCTACAAGTACAAAGAGCATAATGGTAACCCCTTCATATAATAATTATAAGATTAATTACTGTTTTAGTGCGTGACGGTGGTGATGATAAAATAAATTATAAAAGTAGTTTACTAGTTTGTTTGTGTGTGCATGTGATGTATGTCATGAGCATATCAACTTTCTCATTTTTCCATTTGTCTTAACTACAAGTTCAGAACCATCAAACTATATATAATTAATTAATTAACTTTTCTTCAAAAAAAAAAAAAAAAAACTATATATATAATTAATCAAAAACTTTTGTCCCCGCTTCCCCCACAAGTGCATATGCGGTTTTCAAAATCACTCCCTCACCAACCCGACGGAGGGGTGGGATTTTGGGGTTTGGATTCGTTTCTGATCGCGGTATTGATCCATCCAGTGTGGTGAAGTCCACGCTTATATCATACTATAAAGCAACAATCAATAAAAAATTCAAACATCTAAACCGATTTTAAAAATAAAATAAAAAATACAGAAATGCTAATAGACCTCCATGCTTATATCATACTACTCTTATTTTTGTTAGGTCTGTCAAAAATCACAATGATTCTACAGTCAATTCATGAGAAGAAAAAAAAAACTAAAAAAGTGATGATATTTTAAAGAACTAAATAGTTCAAGTTTTCCACCATGATATTTAAAAAAAAAACTAACCGTTTGATCATTTTGATTATTGCTAAAAAAAAATGAGCAAAAAACGAAGGATTATTGCTAAAAAATTATTTGTGCTTTATTGCTCAAGTGAAAACGACCATTGGATTCACTCCAAGGGACATGTAGCGCCATCTGATGGATCAACACCGCGATCAACAAGAAGCCGATCAACAGCGAATCCAAACGCAGGGTTTGGGCTTTTTGGTCAAAGTTTCGAGACTCCTTATTAGCATGTTGTATATATGATTGTTATAGTTGATATTTCTTTATTGTATCCAAAGAGAGATTATATATATAAGATGGACCTTACACAAAGTTGTACGAGGTGACCTAATTAGAATCAATTGTAAAAAATTAAAAAAATAATAATAATAAAAGAGAAAGAAAGAAAATTGACCATTAAATTAAATATCCTTCTAATGCGCGCACGATGTATCTCACAATATATTACCTATTTATCATCTGTTCTTGCATAGCTTACTTTTTATTGCTATTTTCCTTATATAATATCACTCCCTCTCACCAAAAACTAAGAGCTTGATTTATATTTCATTTTTATAAAACTGGGCCCATTTCCTACTAGGTCAGCCTCAATAAAACCATCCAGCCCAAATCTGACAAATGAAAGATGGGGATGAGGACCATTAATTATAAATATGACTACTGTATGTGTTCCATCACAAACAGCACTTTCTTCCATCACCACATAAAATTATACATATAAATCCAATGGAAAGGGCTAAATAAATACAATTTGACCTTCTCCAAGCCATAAGCCATTAATTCTATCAATTAATTAAGATGCAAAAGTGCAATTATTTCCATTGGTCCAGTTTAAAAGTGCTATTCAATTCAAAATTTGAGCAACCATCTATTGAAATTGTAGTCCTAATACCCTATCTATTCATTTTTTTTTTAATTTTTAAATCATGGAATTAATAAAGCCAAATTGCATTTGTTTTTCATTTCCATTCAAACAAGAGAGTGAAATTTGATGTTGAATGAAAAATTAATTAATATAAATTGTCTTCTTGTGCGCTCATGTTGTTAATCAACCTTTCTACCATTATATTTAATTCGACGAGATCATTTACATAGGTTCATATACGCAATTTTTTTTTACTTCTTTCTCTTTTCAACTAAACAAGAAAAAGTTTTAGCGGCAACCGATTTGCCGCTGAACCACTAAAATAATGTCATTTTAGTTTTAACAAGTACGTCCTCTAATAAAACTGAAATTATTAATTACCTCTCTCTCTCTCTCTCTTAAGGCTTTTTCTCAAAACGGTACGCGTGATATGTTTTTTGGCAAATCGACCGTTAGATTAAATACCCTTCTTATGCATGCGAAAAATCACTGTGATTCAATGGTCAGATTTTAAAAAATCTCAATGTAAAAAATTATGATGTTTCTTATTAAAAATAAAAATTTAATAGTTTTTCACAGTAACATTATTCAGAAACCAATCTTTAGATCACTGTAATTTTTTATCGACATACATTAAAAAATTGTGGTTTTTGATGAAATTATCTAACCCATGTTGGTGTTTTGAGAATCAGCATAGGATATTGCATCGATTAAGCAACCTCAGTAGACACCAGTAATGACTTGTCCTTTTTGTTTTTTTATAAGAAATAAGAGAGATTAGTTTGGCCCGGCCCGGCCCTCATATATAGAGTTGGCATATTATGAAGTATAGTCACTAGTCAGTGCAACGCAATAAGGCTCAAATTGAAAATATAAATTAATTAAAGTGCCTCCGTGCAATGTATAATGTTCTATAATATTACTACTCACGATCCCATCACCATAAACTTCAATTCTTTTAAATTATCTGCATATATATATATATATATATATGGAAAAAATATAGCAAGTGTACGTACGTAGTCACCCAAGTCATGGACACATTATTTTATAAAACTCATATATATATATATATGCTTTCATTTATTACATTATAATCAAATCTGTGGCCGGAAATACGTAATATATAATAAATTAGTTTGGAGTTCTACACACTTACAAATTCTAAGCAAAATATTAATGTTCCATGTTGGTTTTTTTTTTTTTTTTTTTTTAAATTAATTAGGCAGTGGGATTGTCAAGATGCTAATGATATAGTGATCGATCACGAGTAACTTTGTCTTTATTTTTATTCATCCTATTCATGCATTTCTATATTTGAATTATTATGGACACGTGGATATGTGTATATATCAACATGTCTATATATCCATATGTCCAAGTATATGAATACATATTCATATTTACATATCCGCTCATTCGTATCTATGCATGTATGTATTTATATTTTTAAAAAATTAATTATAATATATAGTGGATTATGAGTGGAGGAGGGAAGAGTTCCTCCTCACCGATGGGTGATCGAGGGGGCAATTATTGTCTTTATATTTTTACTTGAAGAATATATATATATATATATATATATATATATATAGTCCCAATTTAGTCAGCATATATATGTTTACATGACTTTTGTAACAATGAAGCTCATAGATAATTGTGTGATGCATATTTTGAAAACTTACCATTGGATTAGATATTGTACTTATGGATGTGATGCATACCAAAAATCACGGTGATCCAATGTCAGAATTTCACATTATAGCTATGAAAAACTGTTACAGTTTTTCTTAGTGACATTTTTGAGAAACCGACCGTTGGATCACTATAATTTTTTGCATACATGACACACATAAGTACAGTATCTAATCCAACGACCAATTTATCAAAATATGAATCACACAATTATCTATGGCCTTCATGCTGACATAAGCTTATATAAACATAAGCTGACTTGATCATATATATATATATATATATATACAGAGGTGTTGTTATAAGGTACACCTAATGCATCTTGCATCAGGTGCATGCCCTCCTCTACAGCCACCTGTGAACAAAATTTTTAAAAACCGACTGTTGAATTAGATACCTCTATAATGTATGTCATGCCTGCCAAAAATCACAGTGATCCAACAGTTGGTTTATGAGAAAATTGACTGCTAAAAAACTATGATTTTTTTGTTCTTTAAAATGTTATCATTTTTTAGCAGTCAGTTTTCTCAGAAACCAATCGTTGGATCACTGTGATTTTTGGCAGACATAACATACATTATATGGATATCTAATCCAACGGTCAGTTTTTAAAATTTTTCATCACAGGTAGCTGTAGAGGAAAGCACCTGATGCAAGATGCATCAGGTGCACCTGGTATTAGAATTTCTGTATATATATATTAGTTCCGATCTAGTCAGCATATGCTTACATAAGTAATATAAGCATGAAGCTAATAGATAATTGTAGGATGCATATTTTAAAAAATTGACCTTTGTATTAGATAATGTACTTATGGATGTCATGCATGCCAAAAATCAAGGTAATCAAATGTCAAAATTTCAAAAAATATCTGCGAAAAATAGTGACCGCTAAAAACTCTCACAGTTTTTCTTAGTGACATTTCTTAGAAATCGATAGTCGGATCACTGTGATTTTTGGCATATATGACATGCATAAGTACAGTATCTAATCCAATGGTCACTTTTTCAAAATATGCATCACATAATTATTTAGGGGCTTTATACTGACATAAGCTTATATTAGCATATACTGACTTGATCATTTCGATATATATATATATATATATATATATATCACATAATTATTTAGGGACTTCATACTGACATAAGCTTATATTAGCATATGCTGCCTTGATCATTTCGATATATGTGTGTGTGTGTAAATTAAATGATCCTATAAGCACATAGTTAAAGTAAACACGATTCTAATATAAACATATATTTTTAAAAAATCGACCATTAAATTAAATACTCTCTTTGGATGTCATATAGAATTTTCAGATCACCCATTCTTTTATAAATCTTTATTCCTTACAATTGAGGGGTAAGATTTTAGCTAAAAACACATGATATGTTTACCAATGCACGTGATGCAGGGCGTACATCAAGATTTGCATTGTATCGTATTACTAGGTGGATGTGATGCGTGCCGTTGAATATATGTAGCTTCATTTCGATTAAATTTCTAAATTAACCAAGACAAAAGTCATATTATTCCCTAGTTCAAAAAGCAAACGAGAATCCCAGGGTGGGTAGTTGAGTGGCAGAGCAAGCAAGGCTAAGGGCGTACCAAGTTTCTTAGTCCCGTGTTCGACTCCCACTAGCTGCTAATATCCGAGGCCATGGACCGCAAGGCGCAAGCCTTGTTTTGGAAGCCTAATTCAAGGTGCAAGATTTAGTCTAGTGCGCACAAGCTGGCCTATGATACTTGCATATCAACAAAAAAAGGGGGGGGCAGCAAACCAGTCATAACACTCTTACAAAGCATGCTACAATCAGACCTTTGTCCCCTTAAAAGCAGTGATTTACCATTAAAGAAGGAGGATGGAGACTTACCGAACACACCATCCAAACGGCGTCGTTTACTACAATAGGAGAATTCCATGCTACCATTTCACAAAAGTGAACTCTCGACTCTAACATTTCACAATGGCAGCCAGCACGATACCCAATAAGGTAGGCGTTGGAACTTGTTGTCCATTGCAGGAGTGCAACTGTAGATGGCCAAAATGAAGAGTTATAGCCGGACAAAAACCCACACTTTTACAACAAAAGAAGTTAGGAAGAGCTCACTCATGAAAGCTCGCAAGAAGCTAAAAAGCTCTTCTGTAATTCCAGAAAGCATACATGTTATGCCTATCAATGCACTTGATGAAGCATGCGCATTGTTGTTAATAGAGAAGGATAATAATCAATTGATCAATGCTCATCCATGAGGAATAGAATTCAATACCTCATCCCATAAAGGGAGAGATATGGACTACTGAGCCAAAACTCATATTCACATATGCATTGCATAAATTTAGGAAGAACTCAAAAAAATCATTAAAAAACATGTGGTACTTTTGATAACTTTATTCTTTTCCCCTTATGCACCTATGATCTCAAACCCAATTCAAGCAACCCAGTTCTTATAATCTATGTGGAATTTTATAAATACCTGTTCATACCAATATTAGCCATCCAATAAGGAGATGACACATGGCTAAATAAATCGGTGGTGTTGTGAGATAAAGCTGAAGAAGTAGTGTTTTAGCTAAATGCAATAGCTAAAGGAAAGGCATGTGGCAAGAGAGAGTGAATTCAAATTGGAAAAGGGATATGTGGCAGCAAATTAAGCAAGTGATTAACATGTAGTTTACAAGTGGCAGCATGAGAAAAGATATACAAATAAAGATAATTTAGAATTAGGACACATAGCAATGGTTATTTGCCATAAGATGGATTTAATTGGGGAAGCATAACTGATCGGGAGTATAAATTAAGGAGATGGCAGCAACGCAATGCTAATTGAAAGGAAATGCAGCAACCCACAGTAGCAATTATTAGCACTACAAGCAAAAATGGTCGTGATTAGCAATAAATAACATGCGGACTACTGAGCCAAAACTCATATTCACATATGCATTGTATGAATTTAGGAAGAACTCAAAAAAATCATTAAAAAACATGTGGTACTTTTGATAACTTTATTTTTTTTCCCCTTATGCACCTGTGATCTCAAACCCAATTCAAGCAACCCAGTTCTTATAATCTATGTGGAATTTTATAAATACCTGTTCATACCAATATTAGCCATCCAATAAGGAGATGACACATGGCTAAATAAATCGGTGGTGTAGTGAGATAAAGCTGAAGAAGTAGTGTTTTAGCTAAATGCAATAGCTAAAGGAAAGGCACGTGGCAAGAGAGAGTGAATTCAAATTGGAAAATGGATATGTGGCAGCAAATTAAGCAAGCGGTTAACATGTACTTTACAAGTAGCAGAATGAGAAAAGATATACAAATAGAGATAATTTAGGATTAGGACACATAGCAGTGGTTATTTGCCATAAGATGGATTTAATTGGGGAAGCATAACCGATCGGGAGTATAAATTAAGGAGATGGCAGCAACACAATGCTAATTAAAAGGAAATGCAGCAACCCACGGTAGCAATTATTAGCACTACAAGCAAAAATGGTCGTGATTAGCAAGAAATAAGGATCGTGGGATCATGGGAAGAGCAGTTTGCAGCACTACCAGGAAATGGAGAACAAGGAAGATCATAGAAGGTATTGAGAAGGTGTATAAGTACAGAAAAAGGTGACAAAAGAAAACTACACAACGTCAATCCAACAAAGCGCAATGCTCCAGTCAATCAATCTCTAGTTTTAATCTTTTCATTGTCAACACCACTCTTAATTTCCAGTTTATTACAATTTCCAAGCATCCAGTTTATTTCAATCCAAGCATTCAATTTCAATTTCAATTGTAAGAAATTTAAATTCTTTGTCAATTTTAATTCAAGCAAGCATTCAAGCAATGGCATCTTCAATTTCAAGCATTTCAGTATTTACTTCAAGCACGGTGAGTTTTATTTTTAACGCAATTTCTATTTATGTTCAAGCATGAATTTCCTTTCTAAGTAGCATTTGCATTCTTTATTCAATTACTGTTAATCTCAATTGATCAAGTTAGGTCTTTAGACATTTTAATCGAGAGCCCATATAAGACTTACCCTCATCTTAATTAATCGCCTGACCTTGATTTCATAGTGACTGACTTGGCATTAAGGCATTCCATCCTTATTGGCCAAGAGGTGCTGAGAATCGTATTCTAACGATTTTTATTTAGACTTTAGATAGTTTTAGCTCGCCCGCATTTTACCCATTTCGTGTCAAGGTTTTAGAAGTGAACAATACCCAAGCTTTGACATAATAAAATATTATTAAGTTATGTATCATGCAGTGACAGCCTATCGAAAGAATCATAATGAGATTTATTGTTTAACAGTTTAATTGGGTCTACAACCAACTAGAGTCTTGGAATGGAAGATCTTTATTCCGACAACACACATTAGAGAGAAAAGACATCACCGCATCTCCTTAAATTCTCAGTCAATAAATAGCATATATATATATAACTTACGGAAATTCCATATATATCTATTATTTATTGTAACACTCCAACTTGACAAGGCGTACCGTCCCTCCCGAGTAGGTCGATACATGTCAAGGTGGAGATACAACTTGATATACTCATTCATATTTCCATACTCAGGAGAAAGAAAATACATATATCAAGTAACATGAAATGAAATGTGTATACAAATGTCCCAAGTCGAGTAGTACATACTACTAAATAAGTACATCCTCCAAATAAAATAACATAATGCCAACATCCCTGGCATATGGGTATAAACATAATGCGTAAATGTTCATAAGGTCTAATCTCTACTACAAGAAATCTGAGAATCTATTGCATAAAACACAGTGTGAGCCTGAAATGCTCAATAGAAATATTATCCTCAACTAACAATAATAATACAAATGCATGAATTATTTCTGTAGGCAACGGAAGATAACATTTCTAAAATAGTTTATAAAATCAGTGTGGACTTTCGTATTTCGAAACCATCATTCTTGCAATGTTCTGTCAATCAAACCATTTCTATCTCAACCAATCATAACTGGCTCACGGACGTATTACAGAGTCGTTGCATTCAGGTTAACAAGCCCCTAACTCAGCCAAGCTAAAATATAACCACTGCGGGGTTCTTCCTCTGAGGGTAAATCGGCCAGTTACCTTACGCGGTCAACTGCAAAGCCACTTACTGGGCTATTCCTTCAGGTCTGCTCTAAAGCCCCACCCAGGACCTTGGGCCCTTATTTCCCCACTGTGATACAAACTGAGCCACAACCAATGCATTCCATCCATATCATAACATATTGCCAAACGGGCATAAACCATTGTGGAAGGCATATATTTAAAAATATCAAAGCATCGTTTCATAAAACATTCATCGTTCAAACGTAAGTTTTAACAAACAGTTCATATGCCATCACCAATTCAGTATAAAACATGCCACACAGAGCATATCAAACAATTATAATTTCATGCATCTTAGATGTTTCAGAACACAATTTCAAATAAGTCTCATAATAAACATTTCAAGAAGATTCATATTATCAATGCTAGTGCGGATAGACATATTCCTACATTTCCAAATGTAATTCCCCCTCTAGACTTTGATTATTCCCAATGAATGCAACCCTAGCTCTCAAAAGGATAGTCCACGGGACTATCAAGATCTGAAAAAAAAAAAAAAAAAAAAAAGATAAACAATGCATTTTTAACTCCTATCATTCACACATGAGCAAAAGAAAACAAACTAAGACTTCACAAGCCAACCCATTTCATCCAAGTTTCAGTGCCCATGAAAACTAGACTTCACAAGCCTTTTATACATATAAAATTTAATTTAAATGAAGAGGGTTGTGAAAGATTTTGGGACTTTGAGATTGGGTCAAAAGTAGGCTGGAAATGAGGCACTACCGATAATGCTCAAGAGCATTATCAGTAATGACTCCCCTCTGCTGAAAATGTCTGCATGCATTACCAATAATGCTTGTGAGAATTATCGGTAATGGCGCTCCTTTGATGGCTAATACGAAATGCATTGCCAATAATGCTCTTGAGCATTATCGGTATAGGCACTTCTCTGTGGGTTCCCATTATCGGTAATGGTTACCATAAATGCACAGTTTCGATCCTGCCGAGCTCTAACTTCTCCTTCACTTCACAAACACCCATCAAACCACGCACGATCGACCCCAAACCTTAGATCTACTATAAGGAAACCCCAAAAGCATCGAAGACACCTAATCAACCAAGATCAAGTGGCTAGATCCTTAGATTTACCACATTTTGACACAAAACCCACATTTTTGCACAAATTAAACCATACACCACCAAACCCAACTACAAACACGTCAAAACAACACCCTAGGCTTCACATTCATCATTCCCACAAATCCATAAAGATCCACTTCAAAACCCATGAAATGGATTTGAGACAAAAACGAAAAAGAAATGTAGAACATGGAGAAGATGATTATGGGGTGTGAAGCGTACCTGCACCAGCGACGAGGCGGCTACTGGCGATATTCCCTTCTCTCCCTTCCTTGCTCTCTCTCTTTCTCTCCCCCTATCTGGCCGCGTGAATAGAGAAATGGGTTAAGGGGTGGTTTTGAGGCTTTTATAAGTTCGAGACAAAAGGTGCATTTTCTAAAAAGTTTTTTTTTTTTCATAAAATGCAATAAAATAATGTTATAAAAATACAGGTTATTACATCTATTAATTATTACTTAGTACTATATTATAAGTAGGGCTAGCAAAATTGGCCCAAACCCATTAACCCGCCCAATATTATTGGGTTTGGGTTGGTACAATTTAGTAAACGGGTCATAGTTAGGTTACCCAATTACACCCACTTATTAATTGGGCTGAATTTGGGTACCCAACGAGTATCCGTCGAGTTAAGATAAATCAAAACCTCCTTTTTCATTCTTCAACGAGAACCAGAAATCTTTTAAACTTTGCCTAGTTATTATCAATGGCAAAAACCTAATCTCACTCACAATCACAGGTATTTTCCCAGATTCTCTTCATATTTTAATCCTTTGCACTCGATTTGGTTGATGAGAAATCGGAGGAAAATAAGGGAACCTGAAGTTTTACAATAGCTTTTCAAACCCCATTTCGTTTCCTGTGTTTTCTTGGTAATTAAACGGTGAATTAGTTGTCGTGTTGACTTATTTCTTCAGCGTGGTGTAGGAAATTTTTTGATTTGTGAAATCATAACCCTTTGCTTTTGCTTTAGACGTTCACAAGGTTTTTGTTTACTTTTTCTTTCAAATGTATGTTAATCCTACGTTTGGTTGCCAAGAAAACTGAGAAAAGGAAAAGAAAATGAAATTCTGAATCTTTTATTTTATGTTCCTTTTTGGGTTGAACAAAATAATATCACTCAAGCTCAATCAAACGAAATACTATTATTAGGCTCAGTTGAGTGGGGTTTATTCACCATCAGGTCCTAAATAATGAAAATATAGCATTATAATTTCTTCCATTTTCCTACATATTCGCAATAACCAATCGGATCATAAAGTTATTAATGAGTGTAACCTGTTTATGTCAAAATATGTTTTATATATAAAAATGATGTCACATTTTCCAGTACGGTTTTATATGTAGAAATGATGTCAAAATCTATTTTATATATCTTATCAAACCCAAAGCAGATAAATATTAAAATTTATTTAACTTATTTTTCAACTAGTCAAACAGTGCTAGATGATTAGCAATTAAAAAGCAGAAGAAATTACAACTGTCGAATTTAATCTGAAGGTCAAGATTTATTGCATAAGACCGCCTTTATATGGCCAATTTTAGTCTTTTTAGATGACAGTTCGTAAAACTGACCGTTGGATTAGATGCCCCTCTTCTGTATGTCACGCATGAAAAAAAAATCACAATGATCTGACAGTTGGTTTTTGAAAAATGTCATTGTGAAAATATACAGCTTATTTATTCTTCAAAATATCACCATTTTTTAACGTTTAGTTTTTTTCAAAAACCAACCGTCGGATCACTGTGATTTTTTGCAGGCATTACATACAAAAGAGGGACATCTAATCCAACGGTCAGTTTTACGAACTGTTATCTAAAATTGGCCATATGAAGTCTTTATGCTTAAATTGGACATCCAAATATACCATTATGTTGGTCCAAGTATATACCTCTAGAGGGGGGGTGAATAGAGTATTGCAAACTTTAAAGATAATTATTGAATTAAAGATTATGGTTCAATTAAATTAAGCAGAAGTAAATGTTTGAATAACAATACAACAATTAATATAGCAAGTATATAAATTGAAATGCAAGAGAAGAGTTAAAGAGATTCAAACATAAGGGTTTTAACGTGGTTCGATCTCCGTCTACATCCACGACTCAAGATCTCCGTCTTGAGGATTCCACAATCCACTATGGATCACTCCTTCAAGGTGGAGAAACCTTTACAATAGTCTTCTTTCAAATGTGGAAGACACTCACCCACAATCTTCTTTTAAGGTGGAATATTCTCACCCACAAGGATTTCACAAACCCTTAAGTCTCACAAGATTACAAATGAAATTTGTGAATGTGTACAATAAAGAAACTCCTCAAGAGTAGATGATGTACAAACAATAAGCTCTTACTAATATCTCTCAAAGATTAAGAACTAATTTTGGCTCATGAGATTATGATGAATCAAATGATTGAATCACACAAGAATGATGAATACTAGATTGATATGTGTTTGTATAAGATCATTAGTTGATTCAGGACTCATACAATGAGTATAAATAAGCCTACAAAAGAATATGGCCGTTAGGCACAAATATAGAGCCGTTATTTGTTGCAAAGCAGTGTTAGTCGACTATGACAAAAGGGTTAGTCGACTAAAGAGTTTAAAATTCTTTACAAAAAGCTTCCCGGGCACGGTTAGTCGACTAAGACTAAAAGGTTAGTCGACTAGCTCATGAAAAATACATTTGAAACATTTCTGGGTTTTCTTAGTCAACTGGGACAGAAGTGTTAGCCGACTAGACCTATTAAAATACACTTGAAATGTTTTCCGGGGTCGATTAGTCGACTAGAAGAGAGGGGTTAGTCGACTAGCAAGCTGTTTCTCAATAACTAAGCTACTGACCTTCGATTATTCGACTGGTAATTGCACCATAATATTGCATACTTTCATTGCATTATTCCCATCATTTTGTATATACTTGAGCCATTTATACTTGTAAATAGATGCGTTTGACTCTTTTGTTGTTCTTGAACCCTTACAAGTTGAATGCGCTAAAATGGATGCTTTTTGCATGCAAAGTGAGAGCTTGGAGTCAAACCTTGGAAGTTTTCAAAGGTCATGGGACTTATAGAACATACTTCTAAGTTTGTCTAGATGCCACATATCAAATTTCAAAGCTAAATGTCAAGTGGTTTGGGAGATATGGGCAAAACGAAGTCATGAAGTGCAAAAAGCGACCAATCTGGACATTTTGGAAAACCTGTTTCTCTCCAGATTGAATTGGACAATGAGAACACCATGGTTGGAAGGAAGACTTCTCAAGCTTCGCGTGCATATAAAGAACGTCCAAATCCGACTCCAGATGAGAGAGATATGACCATTTGAAGTTGGAGGCTTTCGCAAGGCATTTTTAGAGCATTTTGGGAAATTTTGCATAAAATGTACCGATACCCCCTAAAGAGGTACCGGTACCCCTCTTGCAGTACCTAAAAGGTACCAGTACCCCCTAAAGAGGTACCGGTACCCCTGCTCGAGAATTTACCCGAGTTGTGAGGAATTTGCCCTTTTTGCAAGAGCACTCTTGTCCTTTGGTCCCCATGTTTGTAGCCCTAATGGGGGGGTTTTTAAACTCTTTTCTTAGCAGATTCTACTCTCTTACTCTCTTCTCTTGTTTTTAGTTAGTCTCTTAGGTTAGATTAGGTTTTTCTCTTAGTTTTAGGAGTAGATTAGTTTTACTTTTAGTTTTCCTTCAAGTTTATGTAATGTATCCTAATTCTTAGCTTGTAAAACTTTGTATTCCATCTTCAATCAATATAATAGCATTTATTTCAATGTTTCTTGCATTTCTTGTTCATCTTTGTTCATTTGTCATTTTCTATGGCTAGCTAAACATCAAGAAGGTGAGTTCTCTGGTGGATTTCCTCTCCAAACCCTAGGTAAATGGTATTTTCTCATTTCTTAAACCTTTAATGTTTATGGAATGATGTTTGATCCTCTCTTATCTTGTGAACACTTGTGGTGTCATATTCATGATCATTATATAACTTGTTATGTTTGGTTATTGAGCACATATGCATGCCACATGTTTGTTAAAATGCCTCATCATCTTTTGAACCCTTGTAGTATCATATTCATGACCATTGCATGACTTGTTATGTTTGGTTATTGAGCACATATGCACGCCACATGTTTTCTAAAATGTCAAAGAGAGTGTTGGGTTTTATTCCATCATTTTGGGTTACTCAATTGAGCTTTCATTGCTAAATCTTCCATCAAAGACCATTCTTCAATGGATCCGAGATGAGAATTCATTTCCAAATGCTTTTAAAGTTAAATCCCCCATCGAAGACCATTCTTCAATGGATCTTAGATGTGAATCATTATGAGAAATACATGTACCAAAGGTTTGGAAGGAATGAATCCATAGGACCCATCTTCTTCACTTAATTAGTTTTCATTTGCAATTTGCCATCAATTTGGCACAAACAACTCTCAACAATCAAACCCCCCCCATGATTTTACACTTTCTTTTACATTCTTTGGTTTTCAACACATAAGGATCATTTAGAACTGTTTCACTCCCTGTGGATATGACCTAGGGACTCCCTAGAATTTATTGCTTGACGACCATTAGAATCCTACGCTTGGGAGACTTTTGCGCACATCATTTTCAGTTCAAGCAATTGGCGCCGTTGCCGGGGAGTGGCGAGCGTTCTAAGTGATCCAAGAAGAGCTAGTGGTAACTTGTAATTGCATTACAAGTCCAGTAAGTTCTTCTCATTCTTTTTGTATATGATTGTGTAAATAGTAGTTGTAGTTGTTTTTAATTTTTCTTAAAAAAAAAAAAAAAAAAAAATATTTTTACCAAAACCCCACGGCAATGCAAGGAGGTTATGACCAATACTCATATTTGGGAGAAAGAGAGGACATGAATGCACATTTCCATAGTGCACTAGAAAATCCTTACAACTCTCCATATTCCAACACCTATAATCATGGGTGGCAAGATCACCCTACTTTTGATTGGAGAAATGGTTACGAGGTCAACCCTTAAGAGGCACATAGTTATTTTTCCTCTCTTGACCAACCAAATTATGAGTATGATGGTCAATCTTCCTATTTTGATGGTCATGGATATCAAAGGTTTGATTTAAAACCAAACCAAGGTTATGCCCCACCACCATATCCAATAGGTCAACAATTTTGCCAACCACCTCAAGAACCACCTCAAGTAAGCTTGGATGACGTTTTGCAACAATTATTTGAAAATGAAAAGGCTAATACCCAAGCTATTAATGAAATTAGAAATGAACTTACCGAGTTGACCAATCTATTGGTTGTGCTTCAACAAGAAGATAACTTTCCTTCACAACCCGAAATAATTTTTCAAAGTCAACAAAGTGAGGAAGTTTTTAATGACATTAATGATCATCAAGAACAAGTCAAGGCAATCCCCACACTAAGGAGTGAAAAGTTTGAAAATTTTTCTTTGAAAGACTCCTAATGAGTCAAATGTAAATCCTAGTGATGGTGATATGCCTCTTGACTCAAACCTTAATTCTGCTATTTTGGAGGTGAATGTTGTGTTGGAAGAAAAAGAGTGGGTGCCACCTAGGTTTGAGAAGTTATCCCCTCCCTTTCTTGAAGAGGAGTTTTTGTCCCTAAAATCCAAACCACCTAAGCTTGAAGAGATCCAAATGCCTTACATTTTAGAAGCCAATAAATGAGATTTCTTTGAGTCTAAATCAACTTTAACATATGGACTAATTAACTAAGTGTTCAAAGACATTTTTGGCTAAGTTCAAAATGTTTTCCAAAATTGTTTAAGCCAAAACAATAAGTATAAAAAATTTTGTCTTTGAATCCAATAGCCCATTATGAGTTTGAATTAACTTTTGACCAAAATGTGATTTTTCAAAGTTAAAACCTATGGTCTTTAAGTCATAGTCAATTAAGCCGATTATAGTTCATCCTAAAGAGAGATTTACACAAGTAAATTCCTAAACACTCACACAAGAACAAAAACAATATCTTTATAAATAAATCTTCAACACTTGAGCTTGGCTTGTGCTAGGCTTGAGCTTGGCTTCATGA